>PVIU01001371.1:64805-85700 GCA_004026605.1 Ondatra zibethicus
AGAGGGTGGAGGGCACTAGACAACTGATGGGATGTGGGGCTGTGATCTGTAGGGCTGAAGAATGGTACTGCATTCTTAGGCAGCTGTATTCCTCCACTGGCTGGACCACATCCAGTGAGAAGTCATGCAAGAAGGAGCTCGGAAAACACTTGTGCTGGGGTGAGGGGAGACTGTTCTACAAACCCACACCACTTTTATGTAAAAGCAGACATTCTGAAATGGGAAGCTGTGTAACGTAGTAGTTATGAACACTGGCCTTAACTTGTGTTGAATTGTGACTTACAACTTCCTGTCTATTTGGTGTTGAGAAGCCATGCAGTCATTTTGAAGGAAAATACTTCTACAAAGATAATTTGGGAAATATCAAGTGTGCTGTTTCTGAGCATCTTATTGTGTGGGTGAGCACATAGTTATCTCTCGGTACATGGGAGCTGCTCCCATGCAATCAGATGTATTTTGGGTTCTGCCTCCAGGCATGGAAGCTCTGGAATCATGCAGCTGTAGGAGTAATGAGAGCACACCCATTTCTTGGGAGGATTCCTCTACCCATCCAATGGGCCACCTTACACCTGCACTTCTGCTGCCTTTGAGTGTGTTTACTTTCTCATTAGTTAAATGGGGTTTATATAAAGTTAGCATTTACCTGGAAATAAAAGAAAGAGCTATAAGTGAGATGCCTCTTTAATGTGTGTTCACTGCTACTAGCTCTAACTTTCCGAAAGTCAGCAAAGAGATGACGTGTGTCCTCAGTCTTCAGAGCATCCTTTCTTTCCCTATAGATCAAGGCAGTTTATGGGTTTGCACTGGGAAACCATTAGACTTTCTAAAGAAGTGCATAAAGAGAAGAGACTTGGTAGAAATGAATGCTTTTGGAGCTTAAGAGTTTGCATTGTGGCTGCCTCATATGCTCTTTTCTCTTCACAGTGATAACAAAAGCTTCAAAGCTACTGCAAATCTGACTAACCTTTACTTCATGTATGAATTTCAAAGGATTGTTACTGTGGAAGAATTTCTGATATTGGTGGCCCGGGAGACGATGGTGGTGACAGTGGTGCCACTACTGCCGGTGACGTTATTAACGTAAAGGATTATTACAATGTGTATTTGCAGACACATTTCATCCACCTGTTTTCCGTTCTAAAAAGGGCTTTTCTTCTAGGTCTTACAAAGTCCTCAGTATTCCAAGACTGGACAATAGGATGGCTGTAAACTTAAGGCAGAGAAAGAGAAAGAAAGAAAGAAAGAAAGAAAGAAAGAAAGAAAGAAAGAAAGAAAGAAAGAAAGAAAGAAAGAGAGAGAGAGAGAGAGAGAGAGAGAAAGAAAGAAAGGAAGGAAGAAAGAAAGAAAGGAAGAAAGAAAGGAAGAAAGAAAGAGGCTAGGGGCAGAGGATGAAAGGAAAGAGGAAGGGAGAGCAAAAAGGAATGGGGAGTGAAAGGTAACCAAGAGAAGGGAAGTGGGGGTATACAGGAGAGAAAAGGAGCTGTGTGGGCATGGGAAGAGCAGGTGAAACTCTTCCCCAGCCCAGTAAGAGGTCAGGGACTAGCAAGACTAAGAGAAGTATGATCCCTGTCCCTCAGTGGACATTTTGGTCCCAGAGCACATGGCAGTGCCAGAAGAGATAGGTTCCAGGCACAGGGTCTCTTATTTCTACCAAAGATTCTTTTTTTTTTTCTTTCCCTTTTCCCCATTATTATTTTTTTTCAAGGCAGTTTTCTTTATTTAACCAATGAGGGAAATAAACAAATAGAAGACCCTCCTACACCATTTCCCCTTTTTCTATTTAAACAAAAAAGAAAGGCTTTAACTTTAACATAGTAAAATTACATAACAAAACTTATCAAGCAAGAATTACAGTTATAACCTATTTTATCTTTTATCATAACAATGGAAAACCATCACTATAACTATCCATTCTTCAACTCCATCAAAGACTCCAGAAGGATAAGCTATTACCTAAGTAAACAAGAAATAAGCAACTTCCAAGATTCTTATAACCAGTGTATGACCTAGATGTAGAACTCTCAGGTAAAGAAACAAAACCTGCCAAGGAAACTGATGCAGCCAGGAATATTAACCAGCAATAACAGAAGATATTTCTCCAGTGCCTTAACACAGGAAAGATCCAAAGACTTTTATGGAAACTGTGTGTGTGTGTGTGTGTGTGTGTGTGAGAGAGAGAGAGAGAGAGAGAGAGAGAGAGAGAGAGAGAGAGAGAGAGAGAGAGAGAAAGAATGAAAGTATTTCCCTCAAATAATTCTGGATCAGGGCAATAAAGACATTCCAGTAAAAATTGGCAGCATGAAATACTTGTCTTTTTTTTTTCTCATGAGTCACATGCTATTGGGATGAACATCACCAGAGAAAATGATTGGCTTTTTTGTATTAACCAGAAGGATGGACTGTAGGAAGCAGGGAGTCTGTATTAATTACCTTTTCATGACTGTGACCACAATGGCAGAAATGAGGGGAGGGCGATTTATTTTTACTTTGTAATTTCATTGGGTTTCATTTCATTGTGGCCAGGAAGACAGTGGGAGACAACTCAGGTCACAGTGACAGGGGTGTGTGGTAGAGCAGGAAACAGATGACCACAGAAGTAGGCTGGGAATAACCTTTAAAGTCCAGCCTCCAAGTAATCTTCTTCCCATGACTAAGCACCACCACCTCTTAATATTTTCACAGTTTCCTGAATGATGCAACTAGCCAGGGAAAACGTATTCAAAACAAGAATCCTTGGGAGACATTTCAATTTAGAGCATAACAGAGCTCAGGGAAGGGAGCTGGGCGAAACCCTGAAGCTGAGCAGATAGCTGGAATGTAAACACCACAGACAAGGAGGGCTTCTCGACAAAGCAAATGAAAACCCAGAATTAAATGTGAAATTCACAGCTTTTAAAAAGCTTCATTTTACTTTGTCCAATAACCCCCTTGACGTGCTTCTGGGGCTTAGGCAGCCTAACAGTCTGCCAGCCCTAAAGTTTGGGAAAAAATGATGCCATCCCGGCAGAACGTGAGTGCTGGAAGGAGCTGGGACCTCGCACAGTGGTGTGCTGTTTGTCTAGAGGATGCAGGCTGCCTACGGAAGAAAATGTTGTTGGGAACGAGGTCTACAGAGCTCACTCCCACTCCTCTTGACTTTTCTTGGCTTTCTTTGACCTGAAGGTACACATGGTACTGGAAGCCAATAATTTTAAAAAAACATCCAGAAAGAATGCAAACCAACTTAATGCTCAAAAGACAAAGTAGTTAACAGAACACAGGGATGACAGAAGACACCATCATCTCATCAGCAACTGAAGGTGTGGATGCCCTCCTTCCCACCACCATTTCTAGGTATTGATACCTTCCTTCCTACCACCATCCTTAGGTGTTGACACCCCATTTCCACTACCATGTTTAAGCACTGATGCACTCCTTCCCACCACCGTCTTCAGGCATTCATGCCCTGCCTTCTCATGACTGGCTACAGGCATCAGCGCTCTCTTCCCCACCAGGCCAGCATGTTCCTTTACATGTTGATTTTCTATGCACATAGGGCTCTCATGAGACCCTTAGAAATGACAGGTTAGGTGGATGTTACTAAATCTATGGACACAGTAATTTTTTCAGTGTCGTTTAGGTGCTATGATCTTGAGAGAAATTTGCTAAATCATTCATTATAAACTATTTAATTGGTGGAGAATCCAGAGCTCACATTAATTGATAAGCAGGTAATTGCAGAAGTCTATTCAGGGCCCAGATTTGAATGCCATCTGACTCCTAGACAGTGTCCCACTCTGTTTCCTTTAGGTCTTCATGGAGAATACTTTTTGTAAGTTACTGACTTATTTTTACTAATTCTGAATAAACAGTATACTAAGGTTCTGAAAGTCAGTCCATATTTAAAGACGCACAGCCATCCACAAGACAGAAGCCACACATGTGGACAGATATCTAGAACTCCGTACAGGGTTAGTTTTTTAACTGAGTTCACTATTTAAGCCTGTACACAGACCCACACACTCATGAAAGCACAGTCCTGTCTGTCCACAGATGGTCTGTAAACGGAGCCTGGCAGAAGGCAAAGGACAGGGTTGGGGAGTAGAGAGCGAGGACATTGACTCTGGAAACATTGCAGTTCTGAGCTTTGAGCTTACTCCACAGGGGTGCAGAGCAAGATGAGAAACTGACCCTATATGTTCAGTGGGAAAATCAAAAAGTAGGCCAAGTGCACATTAGTTAATATTAAAGTGAGAGTCTCTGGAAGGGTTTCTGCAAATCCCTCACTCACTGGTCTAATTAGGGAAAACAGAGGATCCCAACATATCAGTAATTTCACACTAGTGCCGACCGGTGGAGTTACATAAATGTTTACCAACCCAGGTACAGGGTTTTGCCTGTCTCTGAGCAGTCAGTGAGGTTGGGGGGACACGAGGGAGAGCCAAAGGCTGAAGTAGTTGCTCCCCAAATAAACAAACTCTGGCTACTGCTCACTGGCCACTCACAGTATGAAGTCTTGTGATTCTCTCTTTTTGTGTGTTTGTTTTTTGTTGGTGACTTCTCTCCCATCAAGAAGGCTGTCTCTCCAGAATGGATCCCACTGTAGCAATGAGCAGAGGTTGGGACGCAGAGTAACGGTCATCTGTCATTTCTGGTTACAGGGCTCTAGGTAGAATAAATGAATTGTCCTTTCTGTCAGCCTTTCTCTTTGTATTTAGCTGCCAAAAATGCCATGGAGACATAGTGATGAATGACAACCAAGTGGCAGGACTCCCCACCCGCTTTGAGTCCAGCTTTGGACAGTAGTGATGCATGTCTGCATGGTTCCTTGCAGCTCATCTGCTTTATTGGCCAACCACTTGCAAATTACAGTTTCATGTGAATATTACTTCAATGACCAAGATTTTATGACTGTAAATGAAGAAATCAATTTTCTAACAAGTTCAGTAACTCTCCTGTGTTCATACCGCTGTCAGGTTATGCAGCTCGTGCTGGAAACCCAGCTCTTCTGACTTGGAACTTAGTTGCTTCCTCCTATTTTCTTTGTCAGTCTGACATCTTGGGTTGTTAGTCTTCTTGTTAGTCATGGCTGTCTTCTTGAGTTTCCCTCTTCCATCCAATAGTAATATAGTACCTTACTCCAGTCCCCACTAAGTGATTTTCCAATAATTTAAAGAGATTCATCAGTAAAACATTTCCACAAGGTTATTAAGTCCTTCACAAGCCTGCTAGAGGGCCACTTTACCAGCAACCAAAAAATGCATTAATATATTCTTATGTGTGAAGTAGGTTAAAAATAATATACACACTGAAGATAATGGAAACATGTTGACATTATTAAGGTTATAACACACTTGAAGTTACCTAATTGTAATATTGAGCAAATTAAATATCATCAAGTACAGTGTCCCTGAACATCCTGGAGCAGCGGCTTCCCCATTTGACTAATTGCTACGACACTTGAGAACTCAGTGTGATGTTTAGCTTCACACAAGTGCACAAGCGGAGGCCACCGCACCTCTTTAAATAAACAGGCAGATGTGCTTAAATAATAAATTAATTCACCAGAAGTCAGAGTGGCAGCCTTGGTCCTTTGCTCTGCAACAACTGTCTTTCATGAAAGGGAGTTGCTCGCTACTGAGCACAGAAGAGAGAGAGGCAGCTCTCAGTTTATCTGGGAACAAAGCCTAGGGGAGTGGGCTGCCTCGTGCTGCTGGACAGAAGCGCAGGCCAATTTTGAGGCTTTCTAAGAGGAAAGACTTCAGGCTGTGAGGGACGGGGTGGTCTCTATTGCAACTCCTCTGCTCCACGGGGAACTGAGGAAGCAGGCAAAGGAAATAAGGGTACATCATTCCAGCCAGATGCTGTTTCTAAGGCAGGCTTTACAGAGGGAGGTACTGCTGATTGCCTGCTACTGAAGTTGTGCCTGAATGCCCAGGGTCAGAAGAGAGGAGTCTCTTCTCAGACTATTCATGTGTGGTCCTCCAGAAGCTTCCCTTGCCAGATGGAGGCTGTGACTCTTTAGGAGCGGTTACAATCCAGAAGTCAGTTGACATCTAGAAAGGATGAATTTCATTGGTCACAGATCTTGTCTTTATTTGAATTTTCTCTGAACAGACCCAAACACGGGGCTTTAGGTTCCATCAGGTTATATTGTTCATGGTCCCAAGAGCACATCAGGAGATGGGTAAGTGAGCCAATGGAGTGCAGGCAGCTGACAAAGTTTGAGAAAGTGATAGTTACTGGAGTCTGTCCTGCTGGAGACGGAGTAGAAACATCAACACCTCCCTAAGGTGGCACAGAATCAGTGCATCCACCCAGCAGCTATTCTGTCTCATTGGTTGGTGGAGAAGGTGCTGGAGCTGCTCTTTATTCTGCCCTGGTCCTCTCAGGTACCCTTTGAAGTGCACTGGGAAAACAACAATCTCAGAGAGAAAACCTCAAGAAGCCAGTGGAACTGTCTACAGCAACCTGTTCTATAGTAGAAAAAAGAACCAGAGAAACAGGTCTGTCAAAGATCCAAAAAGAATCCAGTAATGAATGAGCAAAGGAACCAAGACAATATTTCTTAAAAGAAGTACAACTGACCAATAAGTACACACGGAAAAGGGCAGCCATCTTAGCCATCATGGAAATGCAAACCAAATCTACACAGAGATGAAATCTTACTGCAGTTAGAATGGCCATTATCAAGAGTTTTCAAAAAGGAAAAAGCACAAGCACCAGTTCTATTAAGGATGAAGGAAAACAGAAACAACAAACACTGCTGGTGCAAATTACACAGCCACAAGGGAAACCAGTATGGATGTGCCTCAAAAACTAAACCTAGAACCACCATAGAGTCCAGTTATGTTACACTTGGGCTTATACCAAATATGACTTTATAAGTCAAAGTCATCATATGATAGAGATGAACACACACCCATTCTTCCTGTGGCTTTATGACTTTAGCCAGGTTCCAGACACATCACAGGTACCCACTGACAGAAGAATGGATAAAGACAAATGTGATATTTAATGGGATCTTGTTTACCTATAAAAAATGAAAATGTGATGTTTTCAAGAAGTAGGTAGGATGGGAGCTCATAAAGTTACTAGACCCAGAATATTCTCTTTCATATGCAAATCTATGTTATAAATATGGAGTAGAAAAGTGACTGTTGGATAAGAGGGAGGGACTAGTGGGGAGGTGAGTGGGGCCAGGGATAGCAATAGGGACAGTTGTGATTCGCATACATTAAAATGTCATAATGAAACCCAATATTTTATAATCAGTGTGCACCAATAAAAAAGAAATACAAGAGTGGCTGGAGAGTGTGTCTAACCTAAGGGAATGGTGAATCTGGCAGAGAGTGCCAGCAGGTATTCCGGTGTTTCCGAGCCAGTTGAAAGTCCACAATGCTCTATGAAATCTTTTCATGTACTGCTACATTTTATCTCCTCATTTATTCTATGTACATAAGTGTGGGGGGTGAGGGGGATGTGGATGTGTGCTGGGGCCAACATGTGGAAGTCAGAAGACAAACTGCAGAAGGAGTTTTCTCCTTCCTCAATGTGGAACCCATGGGTGAAATTTGGGTCATCCAGCTTGGTGGCAAGCTTCTTGCTTTCTATGCCACCTTGATGGCCTACCTTTCTCACCTGTCAATGTCAGCATCTAACTACAATTTTAGGACACAGTACTGCTGAAGAAGTAACAGATGTCAGTGTTAACCAGACCCTCACATACAAGCGGCTGTCTCCTATCAATGTTAAAACAAAAGACCAGGTCCCCAAAGGGAATGAGTGGGTAGGCAAGGGTGGGTCACTGCACAGCCACTACTTTGCTCTGTGCTTCTCCCACAAATCTTGTTTGTATTTAATTGGGCTTGGAGCCCCTGAGCCTCACCCAAAGCCAGGAGAGCACTCTGAAAATTAATTGTCCTAATTTCTATTTAACGTTAAGGACTTCTTGTTTAGTTTTCAGGGTTCCCTAAAATCATTATCTTTTGTCATCTCCATTCAGAAAACTTTTATTACCTTAATTCAAAACCTTTTCCTACCATCTTACTTGTAGCATTACAGCTGTCACTGCTGGTAGAAATAGGTGACCCTGTTGCTGATATTTTTGACCAATCTATGTTTCAAACTACAAGTTGGTAACTGTACAGCACCCATCTGATCACACAACTTCCAAGTTTAGAACCCAAGGGAGGAACCTGGTTTCTAGTTAGTGTTGTGCACATGCGCGGTGATGCCTGTAGTGGACATCGATCCATTCCCTCTGCTGCTGGAGAATAATAGCCCATTTCCCATGCCCAGGTTTTCTGACAAGTCTTACTGTGTAATCCAGGTTAGCCTCAAATTTGAAATTTCTGTGTCTTTTCATGATCTTTTGTCTATTAATCTGCAATCTGGTGCTAAAATCTTCCTCCATTCTCACTATACCGACAGTTACATGCATACACTTCATCTGTCTCTTAGGAGACTTTGGGGTTTCTTTATCCCAGGGAAGAGAATGATGAGACTGCCATATGGAACTTTACATATATTTAAATATATTATATACATATATGTGCACGCACGCACACATACACACACCCTCATAGTTTAAGGAATATAACATCTCAAGCCAAGCTCAAAAGCGATGTAAGCTTTTATTGATATAGATGTAGGTCAAGCATCTTGTCCATGTTCCACTATCTGTCTCTGCACCCTTCAATTTAGGTCACCTTAGCAATCTAGTAATCACACTGAGAAATGCCCATGACCGTTTCTCTTTGAGCCTGTTCTAAGGGCAGAGGTAGTTATTCTCAAGCTTGGGAGGGCCTTGTATTACAGCGCACTTACACCTGACAATTAGCCCTGTAACAGTCCCCAGATGATCCAGGTGCTCAGACATGGAGGCACCAAGTCTATCGCTGGAATCTGTGCCTATGCTTCCCCATGCCTGGCATCTATGCATCAAATTAAGCATTACAGTTACATAAATAGGGCATAATAGATATGGACAGAGACAGATCACTATACCCAACACTTTGTTAATCATAAAGGAGGTTACTAAAACCAAGTCAAAAGGATATGCAAAATGCTACCAGACATTCTGATGCCAATGTTAAATTCTTATCAAAGAATTTGATCCATGGTAAAGATATTAACTGGGGAGCCCAAAGTTTATAAGCTAAAATGTTGAGTCACCTTTTGGGCATCTATGGGCCTAGAAATGTCTAAAATGTGAGGACGAATAAAAAAGTGTCAAACCTGAAAAACAAGCGACTAGAGAGAAGCTGGGGAGAGGGGCCTGTGGCCTTTTCCCTCATCATGGGATCCAGTGGGGTTCACTTCATTTTCCTTAGAAACCCTGACACTCCCTCATCCATGGGTTTATTTACAAGCTTCCTTAACCTGCATCTGGAAAGTTAAGAGAACATTCAAGATAAATAAGTACTTTTAAATCGTGTACCATTCTGAGTATTATGGTGAAGTATCATGCCAGTTCACTCCATCCCACTTAGGACAGGAACCAACCACCTGCTGTTATCCACTGTTTATGTTGTCTGACCCTCAACCGTTGATGTTCTCTGCTGTTAAATCCTTTGTGAAAGTTCTACTGTGCCATGTTGATCTCCTTTACTGTAGTTAATAAGTGCAGTAAGACCCCCAATGTGCAAAAATAGAAGTCCTGGGAATTCAGATCTGCAAAGATGAAAAGGTAGAAATTTGAACTGATTTTTAAAGACAAGAGAGATGGAGAAATATCATGCTCACAGAACTTCTGCTATTGTAGCAAAATATTGTCCTATTTTGTTAATTATTGCAGTTGTTAATATATATTGTATCTAATTTATAAATTAGACACTGTCATAGGTTTCCATGCATAGGAAAAATGATTGTGTATACTTCTATACATAGGGAGATGATAGGGCCAGTTATCTATTGGACTAAATCTTGGAATGTGCTTGAGGAATGCTTGATCAAGATTCTCTATCCCAATCGCCACATGAATCATTATTTATTATTATTTTTTTAATCGACTGGAAATTGTCTTGCCATGAAGCCCAGGTTGGCTTCAAACTCACGATCTTCCTGACGCTGTCTCCCAATAGTTGTAATTGCAGGTTCTACTAACACAATTGGACCACAAAAGTCACTGGTATCCATCTCTGGTATTGTTTCTCAGAAGGCTTCTCTGATGTTTCCTTGTTTTGCTTCATCCCTTGAGCCTCCCCGAGTGCACAACACTTCCATGCCAACCTCATGTTACATTTGTCTGTCCACTCATTGCTGAACCCTTTCAGAGGAAGGACTTGACCATTATCTAGTTATGATTTCTTAGTCTCAAAATCTAACTTGACCTATAGAAAGAGTTTGAGGGTAAATAAATAAAAAAAAGTGAGAAGTGAGAAACTAGCAGTGTGCCAGAGCCAGACTGCCCAGTGGGAGGAAAAACAGCCTAAGTTTAAGAACCATGGAAAGAAGCATCATCTGAGAAACAAATTCTGGAAGACTTCCTTTATTATCTTATTTTAAAAGTACTATGGAGGAAACACAAAAACTATTGAGTTTCTCTGCTTTGGCTTGATGAGTCAAGATGGCTTGCATATTGTTTAGAATTGTGCAGAGGGTCCATCATCTTTCCTAAAAATTTAAGCTCATTCTGAATCCCGTTTTGCTTATATACCAACAGTTTGACTCACCCAAAGTACTAGGCAGCTACTGTGGGCCAATTTTATGTTAAGTAATGGAAATTTAAAGAAAAGTTATTGCTCAACACTCACTCGCTTTCAGTATAAAAGTTCTCTTTTGTTGCATTAACTTTTCCTGGTTAATCTAGTTACTCTTCTAAGGCTCCAGTGACAAACTGAAGAAACAATGCCACTCAACTATAGCTTACTAAAACATTGAGTTTAATTGGAGTTAGTTACAGGAACATGACTGAGAAGTGATCTGGAGAATCATGGGGAAGACCCTGCTCCCAGACTGTTAACTGTGTGCCTCCAGTAAGGGAGGGGCTCACTCCTGAGTCCTCATGCACTGTCTTGTGTATTTAGCACAGGATTCTTTCTCTTTATGATTCAACCTGGTACTGTCTCATTGTGAATCTCAGCTGCTATGATTCCAAGACAGCAATGGTTACATTGGGCCTAGTTGACAGAGATACATGAATAAGTTTATATTTTTTTGTATATTAGCTACTTTCTTAGAACTGAAGTCAAAATATCTGACAATAACAATTTAAATGAGGAATGATTTATTTCACTTATTTCCCTCCCAAAGTTTCCATCTATAGTTACTTGGCTCCATGTTCTTTGGTAGAGCATTCTGCCTGCAACTGACATGTATTATAGCAACTGTTCAGATTGTGGTGAACTAGGAATTGCAGAGAGAGCAACAGAGACCTGTGTCCCATCCCTAGTAACTTAATTTCACCAGCAAGACCCCATCCCTGGAGATTCCACTGCCTCTTGATGTAGTAGGATGAGCATTCATAATGAGCATTTCAGATACAAACAATAACTGGTTCCAGCCTTTGAAGGTTGGGTTCTTAGAGCCTAACATAAGCAGGTGCTGAAGTTTGTATTCTTCATTTCTCAATAATTTCAACTTTTTCCTAGATGTGGGAATATATCTGTTTAATAAAAGCTCTCAGGAGCTTAGTCTGTCTGGAAGTATATAAAGCAGCAGAGTTAAACTTGTCCAAACATTTTGTTTTTAACCGTGCTTCCCAAGAAGCATGACCGTGGATTATTAGTGCTGAGGTGCCAAGCAGTGCAGCAGAGGTACCAGTGGTAGGAGCTTGTTTCCTCTGGTGCCTCCAGCAAGGAGAGGAAAAGGCAGATAGTGATCTCTGACCATGGTGTTCTTCAGCTGGCATCTGAAGAATGCTAACACTTCTGTCGATGTCAGTTGATTAATGGACCAACCCCTTCTGGTTGATAGACTTAAAAATGTGCAGGTGTTGCAGTGTGGGAACGTGTTTTGTTCTGGGTTGGGAGAGAAGCAGCCCAGAGGAGGGTTTATTTTATTTTTTTTCTAACAGTGTACCTGAAGGTACATGTAAGAAAGGGAACCAAACCAAGTTTCTTTTCCATACCAGAGAGGCCTGGGATGGTGAGGCTGGGGGTGGGAGAGGGTGCAATCAGAGTACCCAGTGAACTGAACTGATCACAGTCTGAATGTCCCACTCTACAATGAGCTCAATTTCCTCAGGCTCTTTTATAAGTCTTAAAGGCCAGGGACCAGAGGGTGGCCATGCTCAGGTTGTCAGGGCGGGGGACAGCAAGGCCAGAACCACAACTGAACACTTCCTTCCAATAAAACCTGCTCCAGACAGTGCTCAGTACAACACATGGACACTGATGTGGAAAAAGCAATTAAAGAATACAGCTTTATATCATTGTTTTTGATAAAACTGGGGCTTGGACTGCAGAGATGACTCAGTGAGTAGAGATAGGCATTTGCTATCACATCTGATGACCCTAGTCACTGCATCTCAGCGTACTGAAAAATGGCAGTTCTGCTCCGAGGATACCCCACACTGTTCCCAGCACTAGCACCACACCCTAACCAAGCCAGAGGGAGGGTTGGGGGAAAGGAAACTGTGATCAGAATACATTTTTTGAAAAACTACTTTTTTCAATAAAAACAAGAGAAAGAAAAGAAAAGATGAAGCTGTGGAAGAGCTGCTCTCACCAAGCAGTGAGGTGCCTGCTGAGGCAGGGGCATTCAGTCGGAGGCGCGCACACAAGCAAGCTTTTACCAACATAGGGGAACGGCAACTACACCAGCTAGGATGGGTCTTCATCATAACTGCAGTATGTAGCTCTTGTGTGCTCACTTGTGTGCAAGTGTATATGAGTTTGCGCATGTGTGAATCCTTGGGTGTATGTTGTATGAGTTTGCATGCATGCATATGTGAGTGTGTGTTGCCTAAAATCATATAGATTTTTTTCTCTTAGGGAGATGCCACCCATCAACAACTCGTTTTTAGAATGATGTTGACATTTTATTCTATCTTCTTCAAAAATTTGAGGTTTTCATCCTGACATGCTTGGCAGGATGGGCAACTCTGCATGCCAATAATAACATCAAGCTGTTCAAGGTCATATAGTGAGGGCAAAGCCAAAGACTCCAGCTGAGGGCTGCCTTTCTCGGAAGACATATTCCTATTACCCCCGCTGTGCGAATCCTGAGCTGGACAGTGGCCCTTTATAACAAAGCAAGTACACACACTCACACATGGGCACCCACACTTTTTCCTCTACAAAGCATCAAAATCTCCAAGCCTATGCCGTTCCATGAGTATCTTTAAGTCCCATGCATCGAAATTAAGTAGCACTGAAATCCAAGTGTCCCATGGCTACACTGCTGAGTGTTTACTGTATTAGACGGCCCAGATATAGAACATTCACGTTACTTCAGACAGTTCTGTGGGGATGTTCAATGCTTCAGCTTCTAGCTGATATTCTTTGCACGGATAACCCGTGGGGGGAGCCCAAGCAGTGTGCTCGAGTCAGACTTCACTAATTAAATATAGTGCCCTCTTCAGTAAGCTGCAGACACTTTAGCTGAAATATGGTCGGAACTAATTTCTACGTGGCTAACATTTTTCTTGAGTATCTATTATTTGTTTGGCATTCTGCAGAATCATCAGAACATAAAACTTAAGACCTTTCTTATGAGTAGCTCATAGACAAATGCTAGAGAAACAAAAAGATGTAATCTCTGTGGCGTGTGAAAACTGTAGTTTTTACAAGCCATGTTGTGGAAGAGGACTGAGCAGAAACATTGGTCAGTGCCACTAGGTTGGCACTGTCTTGTCTCACCAGGGTTAGTCCTCTACTCTGAATGACCCAACTGGACCAACCTGCAACAAATCATCCTGGGGGAATTGTGTAACTGTTCCCCTGACAGTTGGCAATTTAGTTGCTGTCCTTGGACTTAACTACTCTCTTTTACCCATTCTCACTTTATAGTATAAGATATCTTCATTTAGTCACCCCCAGAGACATGAGAAGCCAAATACAAACAGACATAGGTTGAATGGGCCTCCCACTTGTCCCCAATAAATCATTTGAAATTAAGAGCACTTCCGTTTGGAGTGGAGCACCGTGGGAATGCTGGAGGGCAAATGCCAGGCTACATGGGAGAATGGAAGCACTGGCCCACAGGCAAGGTTGAAGTGTCATACCACTCTGCATTAAGATGCCACTTTTGTTAGAAGGAGATTAAGCAATCTTTAGCCAGAGTCTACATATGTTGGCTTGTGGCTTTAAATAAATCATTTCTAGCTCAACGTTTTCAGTCTCTCTTGTCTAGTTAGAGTTGCAAAGGGGAAAATCAAATGGCAGTGTTGTACCATCCAATTACCCCAAGGAATGATCTTAATATTTGACTTGCAAACTCTGATTAATACTGCATAGGTAATGCTTTTTATAGAAGGCGGGGTAGTGATCCACATGTTGTTTGGGGAAAGTGGAAGACAATTACACAGATGAGGAATCTGGAGTTCATCCTAGGGAATCAAAGAGTTGCACAGTGGATACTTGAGCATTCTCAAAGCCTTCCCTTAGGAGGAGGGAGCCACCAGCAACATGGAGAAGAAAAACGACACCATTGTTTGGGGAAGGCTGTCAGGTGGGAGTATTTCCTCCAACACATCATGGCGTCTGCTTAGACTCAGCCATCAGCTCTGAGGTTCATTTGCATATAAAGCATCTGGAATAAGCAAAACTAATTTGAATCTTCTTTTATAAAATGTTAGCTGGATTAAAGGATCAGGTAGCTGGTTCCTTTACAAGATTCACTGGAGGGAAGTCAGATAGAGAATGAGATAAAATCATTAGGCTGGTCCCACACTGGAAACAGTTCCTATGTAAATCCAGTCTCTAAAAAGTGTGTGTGTGGGGGTCGGTGCAGCTCTGTTTCCCCTCCCAGCTCTGTGAGCTCTACCACACCCCTTAACTGCAGGCACACCTGCGACACTCTTATCTCACCCCAATTTCTTTGTTCCTCTGCTCTTTGGCATTACCACAAGATGTGGGAAGTCCTATAAGATGCCCTACTTTAAACACCTGTTTCTGCCATTGTCACAGTTTCTACTGGGGACCTGGAGGTAGTTTCTTCCTCATCTGTAGCATGATGGTGAAAACAATGTCTGGCTGTGACAGCCATGGCATTGTTCAAGTATGCAAGAGACAAGTCATTTTCAAGTTAATCTTCAAAATTCATAACAAAATACAAACTCACAGCTGAGAGGAATCTTAAGACCCTATAATGAATTTCAGTTTCTTAATTTGAAAGGAAAGGACACTAAAAATGCAGGAAGTGGAGACTTGTGCAGACATGAAATTCAAGACTGAGGCCAGCTAAGGATACAAGCCTCTTGTCTGGCTCATACTCTGCTCATACTTGGTCCACTTTATTTGATGAGTTCTTAATGAGAAGTGGCCATGGGAATCTCTGCATCCAAGCTTCATGTGAAGAAAAAGGATGAGCCCACAGTTCTGTTGCCAAGGTGTTTATAGCCAAAGAAAACAAATAACAATATGTATAAAAGCCAGAAAAATAACAACAGAAAGATAAACATATAACTGGTGAGGCTGCAGAAATGGCCCAGAAGTGCCAGCACCCATGGTGGTCTGCCTGTAACCCAGCTCCAAGGGATCTCATGCCCTCTTTTGGCCTCTATGGTACCTGCACTCACAAGTTCACACACCCTCACACAATATATGCACCATATAAAATGAAAAGCGAATCTTAAAAAAAATGTTGGGGACCAGAATAAAGAAGATAGATAGAGTTCTGGGGTTATAGAAAATTATACAAATTTTGTAAAAATGAAGTAAGTTATTCATTGTGATGCTGAGTGATTTTTAAATACTGTTTGTGCTCATCAGACCAAGCCTTTCACATTGAAATGCACTGGGTCTTGGTAGAGATGAGAATGTGAAGGATAATGTGTACAGGCTTGGTGAGTTTTCTTCTCATGTCTCTTCTTTGGCTCTATTTCCCAGGTCTTCATGAACATTTTATGAATACCACCCAAGAAATGAGTGTTTAGGATAGGGTTATTCAGTGTTGTTTGCTGAGCAATTCTGTCCTGACTGGGTGTTGAAGTTGTTTGAATAGATTTCCTGATTCTGTTGAGACAATCTGATCAAACGGTTTTCAATTCTCATTTTATTAATACAATGAATTATATTGATTGATTTTTGAATGTTAACCCAACAGTGGAGAATAAGTTCTCTATAGCTCATCTGCTCACCATTTTCTTCTTCTCAGCTCCTTCCTTTTCTTCTCTTCTTCCTTCATTCCTTTTTCTCATCTTCATACTGTGTTTGCTCAGACTCTCCCTCCAGTTGTATTGCTTCTTGCTTACATGGGTGGCATCTTTCTGGAATATTTTCTTTTTCTTTCAAATACTTGAATGAGTTTTCTTTGCTATATCATATTATCTGAGATCAGTTTCCCTCCCCCCTTCTCATCTTTTCTCTTTTCCTTTCTCCTATTTTCAATCCCCCATCTCCTTCCTTCTTTTATTTTTTCCTTCTGTTTTGGACTTATAATACTCCTGCCTCAGCGTCTGGAAGGCTAACATTACAACCATGTGCTACCATACCTAGCTCAGAAGTCTGTTTCTCTTACCCTCTATGTTCAAAGATTGTGGTTTGAGTGGCTTCCCCATCTTTGTGTTACTGTATTAAAAAAGAAGTTATGTGTGTACATCCATGTATATACTTATGCATTTGTGTGTGTGTTTCTATGGGTGTGCATGCATATGTATACACTATGATTGGGAACAATGGTCCAACTGGGTTGTTTCTGTACCAACACTGCTCTCTCCCCTTCATGCTGTTATGCACCTGCTGTTAGGGTTCTGTTTACTGTTTGCAAATAGAGATCCTCTTTGACTTTTCTCTCAGTTCAGCTGGAAGGTTTTAAAAGTGAGCACAGACTTCTTTTGATATTATCATGGCAGTCGGAACTATTTGGAAGAATTTTCTCTTCATAGCCTCCTGGGATCCCTTTGGACTTGTTTGAGCTAATTTTTTTTTAAACTCAGTAAAGTTGTCTCAGGAGGAGAAATGTTAGAGGAAATTTTTAGAATTTCTTAAAGGTTTACCTCCGCTAATGTTTGTGGGACTTGTGAGCACGAGGGTTAGGAGGCACATTAAGAGAGATCATTAAACTATATCAATCTGCAGTCTCTTTGCCCTTGACCAATTATTTACACATTAGAGGGGCTGGGGATTGAGCTCAGGATCTCGTATGTGACAAGTAGGTGCTTGACCACTGAACTTCTCTCCTTAATTGATAGTCAAGACCATGATTTTGACCCTTTTTTCTTTGATGCATTTGATCACCCATTACTCATTTTCAACTTTAAATGGTTCAATGCTGGCTCTTTACATTTCATAGAACATTATATTTGAAGAGATATATGTAAACACTCAAATAGGTCCTTCTCCTTCAACCATCAAAGCTGTAAACGCATACATCCAACAACCACAAAAGTTGCTAGGGAAATGTGTGTTATTCAGGTCACAGTCTAATAACTACAGTTTTGCTGAAATCAGCATCCATGTTTATTTATAAATTTCTTTCCTAATGTTAAATCATCTTTTTCTACTACTGGTGCTCTGATTTGCTAAATTTAGGTATCTCTTGACTCTACTATGTACACGTTATAGAAGGAGAATGTTTCTAATGTCAGTCTCTGGCATCCTGCATTAGGCTTGTCTCCCTGGAAATGATTTCTAGAAAGAGCTCTGTGCTGGGGTATGTTCTCAGGAGTATTATACACTGTGTGGGTGCCAGAGAAGCAGATGGGGGACAGCCTTAACTCTGAACCTAAAATGGTCCTTGGCAGTTGTCCTTAATTAAAGCAAGGGCACTGTGCATTTGAGCACCTGTTCTGACCTGGGCTGGCTCTGAGCTGCCTTTGAAGATGAGTCCCAATCTGCAGTGAAGCTGTTCCATTTGACAGATGGAATTTTCTGAGAGAGCTCATTGTGAGTCACCAGCAGACAGCTCTCCTGCTTTCTGGAATAGGGAGCCCTCTCCTCCTGGAGTGGCCGACCCACCACAGCAGTTGCTGGACTTGCCTGAGCTCTACATTTAGATACTTTGTTTACCTATAAGTATTTGGACATTCCTGTACTTTCTGACTGGTTTCACTTCCCGGATGACACAAGCATGCTCAGTTCATCTCGGTGATGTGCAGTCTGGCCTTACACAAGCAAGGGAGTTTGTCACTGTTGAAAAACTATTTCTTATGAAATGGAACCTCTGGCTTGAATATAATTTCCTTCATTTTTATGATAAAAACCCCACTAATGGTTCTGTTTGAAAAGCATGTGATTAGCTCAAAACTGGCTCTTTCTCTTGATGAAAGCTCAGTCCAAGAAAGACATACTCAGTTTGTGATGTTGCTCATGGTTTATTTCTTCCATTTGTGAAATGCAGATTGACTTGTTTTGATAGGATTCGGACATCACAGTTTTTTGATGGAAGGCAACTATTTAGAACACACAGACAAAGAACATGAGAACCACCATGATGATGAAGTAGGGCTGTGGCAAATTAAAAACCAGTTCCACCTTTTCTGTAGTCTTAAAACCACATCAGTGGTTGATCCTGTTTAAACATGTGGCATTAAAGTTTTCACCATAGCTTAGAGTGCTGAAGGCAAATCTCCTTGCTTAAAGTTTTGTCCATCTCCAGCTCCACTATTTGCTCCTGCACACCTTATTACTTTATCTGATCTCCCTTGAGCACTCAACATTAGCTCAATGTGTGTTTCCTTGTTTAAGAACATATTGGAAACACACACATGGTACCCAAAAAGCACACATAGGCTTGCACACATGCAAGAAAAGAAATCAACCTTTTAAAAAAGATCCATTTGGACTTGTGTTTTATGCATGGCAATAGATATGGATCTATTTGCATTCTTCTATGTTTTGTTATCCAGTTATGCCAGAACTATTTGTTAAATATGCCTTCTTTTGTCATTTTTTATATTTTTTTGCTTCTTTGTCAAAAAACAAGTATTTGTACGTATGTGGATTGATATACAGGACTTTGATTCAATTCCATTGGTTTTCCTGCCTGTTTTTATGCCAATACGAGGACATTTTCAGTACTGTAGCTCTGTAGTAGAGTTTGAAGTCAGGGATTATGATGCCTCTATAAGTTCCTTTATTGTACAGGATTGTTTTGGCTATCCTGGGTTTTCTGCTTTTCCATATGAAGTTGGGTATTGTTCTATCGAGGTCTATGAAGAATTTTGCTGGGCACTGCATTGAATCTGTAGATTGCTTTTGATAAGATTGCCATTTTTACTATGTTAATTCTACCTACCCAAGAGCATGGGAGATCTTTCCATTTTCTGGTGTCTTCTTCAATTTCTTTCTTCAAAACGTAAAGCTCTTGTCATGCAGGTCTTTCCCTTGTTTGGCTAGTGATACCCCAAGATATTTTATGTTATTTGTGGCTGTTGTGGAGGGTGATGTTTCCCTGATTTCTTTCTCAGATCATTTATCATCTGTATAAAGAAGGGCTACTGAATTTTTTGAATTAATCTTGTATCCTGCGACATTACTGAAGGTGTTCATGAGTTGTAGGAGTTTTCTGGTAGAATTTTTGAAGTCTCTTATGTATACTATCATATCATCAGCAAATAATGACTATTTAATGTATACTATCATATCATCAGCAAATAATGAGAATTTGACTTGGACCTCAGTTCCCCCCCCTTATGATCAGTTGACAGATTTTAGAGATGGAAAAGAATGACAGTGTATATCAAAAGAATGAAGATTAGATTACAGCAGAAATACCTATGCACCTGATCGTATGGCTCTACAGCTAAAGAACCCAAAGTAGAGAATCCATATCCATGTGCATCCACAGACAAGTGCCTAGAGTATGGCGTATGGACATGATATAGTTTCATTAGTCCATAAAGGACACAATTACATCATTTCTTGCAAGATATGGTGGGAACAGGAGTTGATCAAGTTATGTGCTCAACTCTCCTGTATTTTCCTTTGTCTGTGAAAGTCATGGAGGAAACTGTGAAACTGAACAGGGACAAATAGGTACAGGGAAGAGAAGGGGAAATGGGAGATTCGATATGAGAGTGAAAATGTGTGTGAATATGAGCGGAGTACATCATGCAGATGTGTGCAGACATCACAGTAGAGCCAGTGTGTGAATACAAGCAAAGTGCATCATGAGGATGTGTGCAGACATCACAGTGTATCCCCACTGCACAATTAATGTATTTTAGTAAAAAGTTAGAAAACAATGAACTATAGAAAACATGCTGGCTTCTAAAACTACATCTGGGCATCACTCTGGAATATGATGGCCTTTTATACTAATTTACATCATATTTAATTCATTAAAATTTAATAGTATTTTAACTGCATATAATTTTGTACATGGTAGCAGGTTTCAGAAGGATACTTTGAAACAAATATATGAGGAACTTGGTTCATACCCACCCCCCATATCACAATACCTACTAATTCATAATGTTTGACTTCCAGCTGCCACAAGGTGGCAAAATACGTAATTGCCATAGATCACAAACTGGTGAGACTGGGCTAAGATAGACAAGGGTTCAAACCATAGAGAGTGCAATGTGAGATCTTTTACTTTAAAGAATTTCATTTTTGTGGACTTCTTCTAAAGAAAATCGATAGAACATAGAGTTGAAAGCTATCTTTCTAAACTACATATTGAAACCATGAAGCATGGCATGATGTGCCTGTAGAAGAGCTGTGGCCTGTGGGTCAGCTCACCAAAGGCCTCCGCAAGATTTGCCTAATCCTCTGTTGTAATGAGGGGCTCGGGCTGCGTTCCCGGCGCCCGGTGTGTACCCGAAATAATTACATGGAAACTGTATTCATCCAAACACTGCCTGGG
>PVIU01001371.1:85800-219098 GCA_004026605.1 Ondatra zibethicus
CTCTCACATATTATTTTAGCCCATCTCCATTAATGTGTATCGCCACTTGAGTTGTGGCTTACCGGCATGAGTCTAACCAGTGTCCATCTTGTGCTGGAGAAGCATGGCGTCTGCTCCACTGCCTTCTCTCTCACAGCATTCCCTTCTATCTACTCCGCCCACCTAAGGGCTGCCCTATCAAAAGGCCATGGCAGTTTTCATTATTTAACCAATGAGGGCAATAACACAAATAGAAGACCCTCCTATACCAATCCTCTAAGAATTTGTTCAGCCTGGATAGTTCTTTAGCGTCCCAAAGTTTCTCCTATAATTGACTTGACCACAAGCCTAAGATCCTCACCTTGTATCAGCACTTATCAAAAATACTCACCTGTTTGGCAATACAATTAAAATATAAGAACTAATATAGCTTTTTCCTTCAGGCAGTTTTCCAAGGAGGTTTTGATGCTTTGCAAAGAAATCAGTGGGAGATTTTTGATATTTAAGTCAAAGGACTGCATCCTAACAGTGCTTTTTCTAAACAGGGAATTGTCTACAAACATAGCTAAGCGCACTCTACATTAACTCTTTCTCTCATCTCACAGAGAGAAGGGTCACAAACCAACCCTCTGAGCTGTCTTCCACCCTGTAATGAAGACGCATAAAATTCAAACCCACAACTCAAGTTTTATGGAGTCCATATCACTTTACAAAATAACTCACTACAGGATATTTTATTAAATAACTATTCTTTGAGTATATTTATAATGTTATTTAATTCAGGATAATATTTAAATTCCACTTTTTAGGACTACAAATATTACATAAAGTTAAAATGCATAATTAAACAGTGATTTTCTACAGAACTAGCTACATAAGGACATACATATGTACATAAAAGTAGAAATGACAATATTTATGTTATTATTAATCAATAAAGTAGTCTTTAAAATCCTTAATTTATATGAATGTTATATATATTGCTTATTGCTATAGAACAAATAACTGCTATTTTTTCCTTTATAAAAATTTAAAAATATTTCCATTTGCTACAGTGTCACTTGAGTTGATGTAAAAAAAAATTGAGTAATAAAAATAGAGTTATCTGTCATTCTTTATGGTAATCTTTGATCTTCTACATCCCTAAGAATAAAATGACCATTTTTTTTGTTCATTGAATTGGCTAGGTGTAGATATTTTATCTTTGCACTTACATTGGTTGTGTATTTTAAGTAGTATAATGTTTTATTTTGTGTAAGTTCTTTCTCTTTATGTGTACATGTGTGTGGTGTGCGTATATGTCTGTGTGCATGTTCACAGGAGTATGGGAATATGTGCATGTATTGAAGAGGCTCAAAGTTAACTTGGGAAGTCTCCTTCCTTTGCTCTTGACTTTATTCCTTGAGACAGCATCATTCAGTTGAATGCAGCACTCACCAATAAGGCTAGCATGGCCAGCCACCCTGCCCCAGGGAGCCCTCGTTTCTGCCTTACCCATACTGGATTACAGGTGGTCTGCCATGCCCATCTAGAATTTAGGTCAGTTCTGGGGAATGAACCTTTAACCATGGAGTGGGCGTCTCCCAAGCCCTTGGGAAGGCTTAGTTTATTTTTAAATAAAAATGCATTTATTTATGTGGATGAGAGGCATGAACATGCTACTTGCCAGAGTCTCTCCTGCTAATTGGGTTCCAAGGATCATATTCAAGTTCTCCAATTTGGCAGCAAGCACCTTTACCTGCTGAGCCATCTAACTAGCCCATTTATTTTAATAGTGCAATACTGATCTATTGGGTTTTCTGCTCCTGGGATAAACTCCAGGACCAGAAACAACTTGAGGAGAAAATTTCGTATGTCATGTTAAAACTTCCAGACCTCTGTCACTGGGGTCAGGGCAGGAACTCAGGACAGGCACCTTGAGTCAGGAATTAAAGCAGACAGAGACTATGGAGAAACACTGCTTATTGGCTCGACCATTTCTATCATTCAGTCCTGGTCCACCTGCCTCGGGGTGGCACTGCCACAGTGGGATGGACACGCTGACATCAATTACTAAGTAAGAAAATATCCCAGCTGTGCCCATAGGACAATCTAATGGAGGCTGTTCTTAAATTCTTATCACACTGAATAATCTTGCTAGGTCACAGCAAGCACACATCTCTGCTCACACATCTATATCCCCACATCATAGTAAATCTTTTCTCCCACTTCTTAAGCCAAAGAGAACCCTTTGCTTTAGGTTAACAGGACTAAAATGTCTTCCTTGTCAAAGCAGCTATGAGAATCAACTTTTCTTTTCTTTTCCTTTCCTTTCCCTTCCCTTCTCCTTGGTGTAGGAGGGTCCTTCTGTATTTGGGTTGCTTTTATTGGTTAATAAAGAAACTGCCTTGGCCTTTTGATAGGGCAGGACTTAGATAGACAAGGAAAGAGAACAGGATACTGGGAAGGGGACAGAGTTAGAGAGAGCCGGCCACCATGAAGCTCCTAGGTCAGAGACTCGTGGTAACACACATATTATTAGAAATGGGTTAAACAAATACGTGAGAGTTAGCCAATAAGAGGCTAGAGCTAATGGGCCAGGCAGTATTTAAATGAGTACAGTTTCCACGTAATTATTTCAAGTACGCACCGGGAGCCGGGCGGGACAGAACAAGGGGCCCTGCACTGGGAACCAGGCGCGGGGAGCCCACGGGCCTCATACTACATCTCCTTCCTTCCTTCCTTCCCTCCCTCCTTCCTTTCCTTCTTTCTTTCTCTCTCTCTCTCTCTCTCTCTCTCTCTCTCTCTCTCTCTCTCTCTCTCCTCCCCCCCTTTCCCCCCCTTTTTCTTGTTTTTTTTTTGTTTGTTTGTTTGGATTTTGTTTTTGTTTTTTGAAACAGGGTTTCTTGTGTGACAGTTCTAGCTGTCCTGGAACTCACTCTGTTGAACAGACTGGCCTCTGGCTCACAGAGATCCGCCTGCCTCTGCTGGGATTAAAGGCATGCACTACCAATGCTGGCCAAGAACCAGTTCTTCACCAAAGATTTTAAAAGAGAGCTCTTTCCCCCCACTCTCACTTAAACGTTGGCCTTTTTTTCAGACTCGTGTTTCTCCATTTGTTAGTTCATAACCAGTCTAACTAAGTTTTCAGTGTTTACCGTTCTGACTTTCTAGCACCGTTAATGGTCCACTCTTCAATGGATTTGAGAGACTCTTTTGCATGGATTTTTATGTTTAATTCCTTTCAGATATAAATAATAAAGATGAACTCCAGTTACAACTTTCTGTGCAATTTGGTTTTAGTTGGGGGATTTTTTTTGTTGTTGTTTGTTTTGCTAACGTTTTCTTTCATCAAAAAGTCTTTTTCATGAAGTCTTTTCAATTTGTGTCATGAGTAAGGAAACCTATCTTATCCCAGAATTCCTTAAAACACTTTCCATAAGTACCCTGAATAAACAGAATTTTCAAAGAAGTTTTACAACAGCCGAGCCGTGGTGGCACACACCTTTAATCCCAGCACTTGGGAGGCAGAGGCAGGCGAATCTCTGTGAATTCGAGGCCAGCCTGGTCTACAAGAGCTAGCTCCAGGGCAGGCTCCAAAGCCACAGAGAAACTCTGTTTTGAAAAACCAAAAAAAAAAAAAAAAAAAAAGAATTTTACAACTTAATTATATCTGGGATTTTGTTTTATTTGTGTAACTATTTAGAGGTAGATGTTTAAATTTTTCTTTCCGAAGAGAAAGTCAATGGGGATGGAAAAACGGCTCAGCAGTTCAGAACACAACCTGCTCTTGCAGAGGATCGACTTCCTTCTGGCAGCTCACAAATAACGTCAACTCCAGGGGATCTGGCGCCCTCCTCTGGCCTCCAGCGCATCTGTACACACATGCACATCCACATGCCAACTCATGCACATAAATAGAATTGAAAAATTAAAAAATAATGAAAATGAATCAAACGTCCTCACACCATCTTTTACAGCAGCATGAAACACATTGATCCATGTCTGAAATCGCCATCATTCTCCACAGAGAATTCTGTGATGCACTCACACTCTTTGCCACTTTATATATAATATTTGGAGAGATATGGTACCTTATTATTTCTTGTTTTCCAAGAGATCTTGGTTATATTTGTCAACACTCTATTTCATTTAAACTTAGAATTAGATTTGTGAAAGACTATAATGGAATTTTGATTGAGAGGAGATTACATTTATTATTCTGTTGAGGATAACTGACATTTTTCAGTGTTGATTCTTTCCAATAACCTGATGCTTCTTCTCTCCCACACTAGAAGCGGTGCTATCATATTTTTAGGTATATTTTGAGGTTGTTTGTGCTTACAGCATTCAAAGTTTTTTTTCCATTTTCTTGACTGAACTTATATTTTCTTATTACATTACCAACTTCAGCTGAATGTACAAATATATTGTTATTGTGTATCTGTATCTATGGTGATGCCCCTCACATTGTGGCCTGTACAGTCACCATTTATTTTGAATCAAACATTTCAATACTGTGATTATATTATTTACAGATATTTGCATTGATTCATAATGTATATTTTGGTTCCTATTTCCCTACTTTTCTAATTGTTGCATTTATCTTACGCTTACATCTCCCTTTGAAGATAATTGCTAATATTTTTTGAATTTCATTGTTATTAAGCTCATTTATGGGAATTCTTCTTTTGTTTTGTTTTAAATGCATGCCCCTAGAATACCAAATAAATTTCCTTAGGCCCTTCCCTACTACTGAAGTAAAGGATGTGCCTTGGTGTTTACTTTTTGTTTCTTTTCTCTCTATCTTACTTTTTATATTAATCAAAACTTTCAGACACATTACAGTGTAATACAACTGACTGATCCAAAGATATTAGCTAAGTTGAACACATAATATGCATCACTCCAATTATACAAATAATTTCTGCTCCAAGATGAAAGTCAATATCTCTTATTTTATGTGTTTTGTTTTTATTATTTTATATAGTTTGTTGTGGAAGGGTAGTGTGCATATGCCGTGGTGTGTGTGTGTCAGGCGTGAAGGTCAGAGGGCAGTTTGCAAGAGGTGGGCTTTTCCTTCCTCCACATGGGTCCAGGGGATAGAACTCAGGTAATCTGTTTTGGTGACAAGTGCCTTTACCTAAATGGAGCCATCTTGTTGGCCCCGATTTCTTTTTTAAATACTTTAATATGGAATTTTTTTCTTTGTCTTTTATGATTTTGATAATTTTGAAGAGCAAGACTTGAGCAGTTTTGAACTGTAGATCTAAATAAAGCTGCTTCCTAACCTTGAGATGAATATTACTGAGAATCGGGAATCTCCACTACTCTTTGACAGTGTGTGATAGGAAGGAGTTACAAACGCAGAAAAGCGGAAGACAAGCATGAACGCCATCATGGAAAGCCCGGGGAGCAATGCTGCTCTACAGTCACTGTATCCTAAGAGTGGTGTCTAAAATGATGCTTCATGAAAAGGGGGAGCATCTATTTCCAGAGCTGTATGGACTGAAAATGCATAAATGAATCTACATTACCTCAAGCTAGAATATAATACCCAATGACTGTCCATGGAAAAGTGACAGAGGGCAGCTTGAAGGGGCTCTTGCTGGTCATTTCAAGCAAATTTGAGGACAAAATAAAGAGTAATTGCAACAGATTACATTCTGTTGGAAAAAATAGAATTTCACAAGATGTATAGATTACTAAAGAGATAATGATGGCTGGATGGATAGAGAGGTGGGATCTTACTGTAGATGCCATTTGCCACTAATTTGCATATAATTCACATATGTTTTGTTTTCTTTAAGAGTTCTTAGGCGTTGTGATTTCAAAACTCTAGCTGAGTTTGTTTGGATGGTGAGGTGTTATGGTCAGAGAAATTGTGCTTATTGCATTTTATCTCTTATTTTATTAAGTGAGATTTTGCCTATATTGACATCCTCTTTGTAGAAAATATATAATCAATTTGTGAATATTCCATCTATGTTAAACATAATACTCTTACTGAAATATACATGTTTCTAATTTATATAAAACATGTGCAGCCATGCAGTCTTTTCTCTTTTTACACGTACACCTAAAAGTAAAAGGCAAAATTACTTTTTTATAATATAAGAATTCTAGGACAAGTGCTCAGTTTATGCTCTAATTTAATAACTTTATTAAAGTTTGAGTCTCTGTCTATCATTCTGGCTTCACAGTTTACAGCACAAAGCCTTTCTCCGGACCACCTCTTGTTCACATAAAATGTTCCATCTGGGTTCATCAGAGCAGCTGTGCCTGCTCGCCAAGCTCCCTCGTGATTGGATTTGCTAACTACTGACCTTCCCTCATAAAAGGAGGGCACAAGGAGGTCACTGGACCCTCACCTGAGTAGCCAGCTGCTCCTCCCAGCCATTTTTATGTAATTCTACCTTAATTACAGATGCAAGAGTACATAGGGTAGTTGAGGTTAATTGATTTCTGTGGCTGCAGAGAAGCCTCCTTCCATGCTTTCCGTGCTGGATGAAGCCTTTCAGTTCAGCTGCTTTGTGGGCACTCACACTCCTAAGAGCAGCTCCTCTCCGCCTATCCTTTGACCAAGAAATGTATTGGTTCCCCAGAAGAAACTTTGGTGAATTCATAATTTGGTTCATCGTTGGACTCTTAGGAGAAGGAAATAGATACTTTTTTACTAGGAGCTCTCACAGCAATGCTGTCTGAAAGACAGAGTACATGAAAAACCACAGTAGGAGCCTGCATGTGTGTCTCAAGTCAATATCATGGCAAGTGACTGACTTCACACTAGGATGGGTATGGAGAGAGAAGACATGCAGAGAGATTTCTTGGGCAAATACCAGCACATGGATGTTGCTTGAAGCTTTGTGGTGGATGAAATGAGATGGGATGTTTTAGTACCTGTGCAGAACGTAAATTAATGTAAATCAACTGAGAATCATCATCAGTTGTAAAGCTTCACCAACGAGAAAGAGCCTCCAAGAGAAAAGCTAGAACAGCCAAAGAGATGAGAAGAAAGGTTCTAGGAGTCGGAGAAGGGAACAGGATCAAATATTTCAAGTATTTCAGAAAGATAAGAATGAAATCGGTGGCTTTAGTTTTTCCTCTCTCCCCTGTTGTGGTGACAAATTTTGAAATAAAGAGCCCCCTTACACCAAACTCTCTAAACACACTATGCCATGAGGGGCCCTCAGTTAATCTATCGTTAACTCTCAGTCTGTTCTCTTTCATAATTCCCAGGAAACATAACAAAATGCCATAAATGTTTAAAAAGAAATCAAAGTTCATTTTCCAGAACAAAATCAGTGACTTTTTTTTTTTTAAAGAATGAACATGTCAACTGGACAGGTATAAATTTCACTGCTTTTTGTCTAGAGAGAGGACAAAATTATTTTTGCTATATTCTGTTTTCTTCATATCATATTCAGTTCATCAAAAACAACAGGAAAAATAAGAAGAAAAAAAAGAGCTGGGGGGGGGAGCCCTTATCTGCACAGTTGCAGTGAATAGACTTGATTGGGTTCTCACACAGCAGGCAGGTGATGGCCGTTGACTGTCTATTTCAGGATTAAACTTTCGACTGGCCACAGGTGTTTTTCCTTTTTTGGCTCTGCGGCCCTGCCATCATTAAGTTTGCCTGAGGCAGCAAACAGCTTCTGGGAGACCAAAAGCTGAGGGGGGGAGGCAGGGTGGGGAGACAATCCAGCTGACATTTTAAGCAGGAAACGCAACCATCTGAATGTAAAGGAGATAAACCCATCTTTACACAGACTGTTCACTCTGGGGAAATTGAGGTAAAGCAGCATAGGATTTGGAGCAGGGAAATGAATTCCAGCATGTGTCTTTTTCTACCTCTAGCATGTGTCTTTGAGATCCCCTGGCTCTTCCACCTTGTCATTGGTGACCCCTTCAAATTACCTAGAAATGATGAAGACGAAGTTTGAAGTTAGCTATGATTTTCATGGGGGATACACCATCAAAATTAACACTTATTTTAAAATATGTACTTTACCAAACAACAGAAATGACCTCATAAGATTCAATCTTACTGTCCACTAGTAACATTTCAAGGGCACTGGAGAGGAGCAGGTGCTTGCTGCCTTCCAGCTCTGAGCTCCATGAGTTACTCGCCCAACAGCAGTTGCTGCTCTAAATTTGTTTCTTGAGGGGGCAAAACATAAGGGAAAAATTTAAGCTTGATATACAATGTTTCTGGGAAAGTGAATATATGATCTTAAATTTACCTTAAAATTTAAATGGAAAACAAGATGATGTTTTCATAGCAAAGCTGTCACTGCGGCTGGAAAGGAGCAGAAGGGCTGGGGAAGTCATTAGTGCACCATGTTATCCTTGAGACACCAGTGAGCATGTCAGCTCTACCCTATGGTAGAGTAACTCATGCTGGATGCAGATTTTATTTCTGCATATGAAGGATCATAACTAGAGGCGAATTATGTAAAATAAAATGAATAGCATTGCTTATGTAATTTCTAAACATAGCTTAAAAGTACAGATTTCATAGATTTTTTTAAAATGAGGATCTTACAAAAAATTAATCACTTTGTCTTTCTTTTTCTTTTAGAATATAGTGCATGGGCAGTTTCCCCATTATTAAAAACTGATTTGTAGAGCATAGGGGAGGGTAGAAACAATTCTAAAGGATCACAAAATTGTATCATTTAAGATGATCTTAAAACCTCAGGAGAGCCCAGGCATTTATTTTGTCATCAAAGTGTATTTTTAAGAAAATCAGAAAACATTATGCACTGTGACAAATCCATAGTTTTAGAGAAGGAAACGATGTCTTATAATAGAACAAGTCTTTTCAAAGAACAGCCCAGCAAACATAGCATTGCCAAAGTTAGAGCAGAGAGATTTGTCTCTCGGGTCCCTGTTCTCATCTGCTCGAAGGTCTTGTCTTTCAGTTAGCACACTAGACTATTCATGTAAGTGCAGAGAAAGAATAATCTATTTTCTTCAAGTGAGCCACAGACATTCTGACATATATTTAAACATGGCGGCTGTGTGTTGTTGCTTTGCCATCAGCCTCCGTCCCAGTCTCAAGGGTGAAGCCATTTCCAGACATGACTCCTGCTCTAAGAGAAAAGGAGGCAGCACTTCCACAGGTGCATATTTACGTGTGTTGGGGAGATAGTCCCAGGGGTCCTTAGCAATGTAAATTGTGAGCCAGGTAGTGGTGGTACATAACTTTAATCCCAGCACTCAGGGAGGCAGAAGCAGAGGCAGGTGGCTCTTTGAGAGTTCAAGGCCAGCCAGGTCTGCAGACTGAATTCCAGGACAGCCAGAGTTACACAGAGAAATCCTGCCTTGAAAAACAAACAAACAAACAAAAACAAACCAAAAAAAGAAAGAAAGAAAGAAAGAAAGAAAGAAAGAAAGAAAGAAAAAAAGAAAGAAAGAATGTAAATAGTGTGTTGTCTGCTAAGACAATTCTGTAGGACTTACCCTCTTGGAATCTCAGCTAGTTTTCTTCAAGCTGGAGTTACTTAAAAGGCTACCCAAGGAAGCCACGCTGCTGACGTGCTGGAATGTGCAGGCCTAGACCTGCATGAAAATCATTGCTCAGGGGAGTGAAGGATGACTGTCACTCTCTTTGAGTTTCAGCCCAGAATGTGCATTAGCAACTGGGTAGTGGAGGGGGATCAGACCACTCAAGAAACTTCTGAGTAGGCATCTTAAGAGGCTTAGCCTACTGGGAGATGAGCCTTCTGCTAACAGTCGGCTCTACTATTCTGTCAAGGATAGAACAAGACAGGTGCTTTTGTTTTTTAATTTCAAAATTCAAATGCATTTACAAATCATAGACATAAAATCCAGTCCTTTGGGTGGGTTAAGAATAGAATTAAAATGAAAGTAGTCATGGTTAGAAGTTAACTCTCTTTTGTTGCTGCTAACCCAGTCCTAGGAATTCCAAAAATCAATTTCTATTCCTCTTCACCATTAGCAGTTTGATAGAACGATGATCTTCACAACAGTGAGTTGCCATGACTAAGAAAATAAAGCCTGTATATAACGGACACATCTGCCCATGTTCGTTCAATAAACCTGACTGAAGTCTATGCTGTTCAAAGAGTGTGACCCTCTACGGAGGACAAAGAGGAGAGAACCAATGACACTCCTTGCACCTGCAGCCTCAGAATTTACCAGGAAAGATAGGGGACACACTGATCAATAGCTATCAGCACCTCCTTAGGAGAAGGTCAAGACAGAACTGAATAGAAAGAAACAGGGGCTATGGATGCCCTTGGCAGTGAGAAGATGCTTCTGAGAGGTAAGATTTGGGCCTTCAAAGATGAAAGAATGTGACTCAGTAGAGACTTGAGATTCCCAGGAATGATGGAGTGAAAGAGCTGAATGGGAAGAGGAGCACATTTTGGAAAAGGAGAATTTTATTTCGATTGGCATCTCTTTATTCAATTTAAAATTTGTTTAGAAAATATATTTGGTTCCAGGGATGTTTTTCAGTACTTGACATGCAAGAGATTAATTAGTATTTTGGCAGGAGAGTTCTGGAAAAGCCCATACAATGGTACTAGGCATACCAAAGAACTTCCTTTTAGAAGGAAGTTTGCTGGGTGTGTGTAATGCCTCATTGTCTGGCTTTTTTGTTTTGCTTTGCTTTTTTTTTTTTTTATGTGTGTCCTACGAAAGTCTTTGAGCTTTAGGATTGCACCACCACTGTACATTCCAGGAAATTTCGTTTTTCTCTCTTTTGTGCTCAATGAGTTTGTTTAATAGTAGCTTGTCAGACATAATAGAATCTTTTCTAAAAATTCCATTTATTTACCCTGTTGGGGAAGGCACGCATGCTACAGATGAGTGTGGAATTCAGAAGACAACCTGTGAGAGCAGGTTCCCTCCCTCCATCACGTGTCTCCCAGGGATCAAACTCAGGCCATCAGGCTTGAAGATGAGTGTTTTACCTGCTAAGTCATCTTGCTGGCCCACAACAAAGTGATTTTTAACCTATATGCGCTATCTACTTTATCCCAATGCTGCTCAAAAGTGTGCTCTCAAATAACAGTGTTGACTGGCAGAGAAAGTAAGAAATAATAAACAATTGCAGAAATATATTTTTAAATTGCTGTTTTGCTGTGAGCCATATGTGAATGTGTTAGTTCTAGCTCCCTCTCAGTTACTCACAGTTGGTCCCATACCCTGCTTCTTTGCTTCCTAAGGAACTAGGGACCTATGTGCTTGCCCAGCTTAGCATTCGTGGCAAATAGATAATGCTTTAGAAATGCCACTAGATCAGCAGCATATCCACTGGGCTTCCTTACCATGTCTGAGGTCACCACGAACAATTCTCATTTCTTTAATTGCATACTCTACTTTACCTCACTTCTCCATATTTTGTATTTGTGACCTCTCTGATTCTTGTCTTGTCTTAAACTCTAATAATGCTGACAGTCTACAATTTCTTCTTTCATTTTTCAGTATCATTTTTATAGTAGTCTATAAACTACCTCATTAATCAGATAGTGTAAAATCCAATTAGAGACATTAGAATCCAGAAATACAAGTGTTAAGGAATGTATTTCTTGATTGACAAGGAAGCCAAATAGACCCATCTATTTAGAATCTTAGCAACAATTAGCTGCCTTAGTTTCATTTATTGTGACATAAAAAATCTGGTTTATTGAGAGCTCTATTGAAGAAGATTTCTATGATATGCACCATGAGAAAATATCTTCAAACTAAAATGATTGTTTCGCTGTAATAAATTGAACCATATGTACACTGTGTTATTCAATCTTTTTTCTTCAAGGCATAAATTGATATTAAAGAACGTTTAAGTCATAACACATGGTTATCCAGGCATGAACGAGGCAATAACCCATATAAGTTGCCAAGGTGAAGCCAAAGCATTTATTAGAGGTTTGTGTTGTTTTTGAAAAGTGCATGGTTGGATAAACACGGATTAGTGCTATTATGCTGCTACGATGACTCAAGTGTGTTTTCACAGTGTCAGTAATTTTTATGTTTAAAAATCACTGGTGCAGTATATTAGCTATAATTTATGTTTATCATCTTGTGTACTCTAATAGGTTTCAACAAACCATTTAACACTTCAGCTTGTGCATATACATTACTTAATAGGTATTTATCTTAAAAAAGAGATCCTTAACGGGACTTTCAAAGCTTTCAACTGCATGCTAAAAGAGAGTACTGCAGTGTGTCACATTAACTTTCTTTCTTCTCTTTGCAGTTAACTTTGAAAAGTCTGGCTATTTGTGTCTTTGTTTGATGCACCTTGGAATGACACAAGAAGAGTAGAGTCTGCTAATGTCCTTGCCAGCAGCACTGGGTGTCTGCCCATCGCACTTCTTAAGTAGTGTGCCTGCAGCATATAGCCAGCACAGCTGAAAACATGCCAGAGGTTCAGTGACTATACTGGGGAGACCTTTCAAAAGGATTGGTTCACTTTCTAGTGTAGCTGTGTCTTTGAGGGTGTTTATGATTGGTAGGAGCTGGACTCTGCCTTAGGAGAGCATCTGAAATGACCCTGGGGGTGCAGACTTGGAGGGGAGTCACTTGGGAATCCCAGCCACAAGAGGTTTTGCTGCAGCCATACAAGAGTGGAACTTCATTTATCATGACACTATTGATTCTCCCAGATAGTGCGATGCTTATTGTTTTTGCTGCAATGATGACCTATTTCTCTTTTGATATCATAGGTAGATAAATCACCAGAGTTTTGTCTCCCATAAAGGAGATTGATCCATATTTAAAATGTACCAAGAGCTGGCAATGTGATAAAGTTCTGTCTTTTCTTCCAACCCTGTCACCTATGTTTTGGCTTGCTGACAGGCATAATAGAGACAGAGCTGGAGCAGAAATAATTGTGACTCTCTAGTTATTCCTCAAACAAACAGTGATACTTTACTCATTTGTGAGGAGACTGGGTGAGAGTTTGGGCTCCTGAAACCATCAATGCACACTTCTGCTCAGTGGCAAATCTTTAGAAAGGGACTATGAACCCCTGGAGTCAAGTAAATGCACACCCGTTGGCCACGTTAGCACAGAAAGGATTTCCCATTCTCCAGAGACAAACTGACACGGGTGGGTTATGTAGTGCTAGATGCTACCTTGTCTCAAAGATCAAACATTTGTCCTCATACTCACAGAGAAGTGTACCCCTCACCCCTCACCAAGGAAACTTCTCTTTGCAACAGATAACTACAGAAACCTACAAAATGCAGAATTTTGGAGCCCCATCCCATGGATGAGGCCCCAAGGCTCAGGAAACATTGCAGATGAGGGGCCACGAAGATTGTAAAATCCAGAGGACCAAGGAGTTTTCTGAGAAATTGTGTCTCCTAGGGATGTCAGCTACATCCTTAATGGCTCACCAAAGTGACTGTCTAAACACGAGCAGAATAACACCAATGACATGTCAGACTGGGTAGAGTAAATCCCACGAGGCCTCAGCTCTTCACAAAGAACGGTGGGCACTGAGGAGGCGGCCCTCCATGGGAGAGAGCACTCCAGTGGGTCTTCTGGTTACAAATTGTCTGCAACTCTGAAAATATAGCAATATAAAACTGAACAGGTTATATTTAGGAACATATATATTTGTAATAATAATTAGTGAAAAAGAGGCCATAAATTTGAGGAAAGCACGGAGTGGTATATGGAAGGGCATGGAAGGAAGAAAGGGAAGGGAGAAACATAATTAAATTATAGTCTCAAAAAAGTGTAGTGATGTCACCTCGACACTTTGACAAACACTGCCGATTTATTTTTATGGTCTTTTTGGTATTGGCAACCTCTGTTAACTTAACAAAAATGTTTATTAAACATTTCAAACTTTCCTACTTTTTTGATGCTCTTTAAACTGTATATAAAAATATCATGGCTGATTCATATGAAAATGAATATGATTGTGTTCTCCGTGAGAAGAATTAGAGGGAAAAGCTCATTATCATTATGCACAAACATCACAGCTTCACAAGAATCAAGAAGGATAACCATTTGTGCTCACACTTCCAATGGAACTTTCTAGGATAATGAAGAAGTAAGTGTCCAAAAAGGTGAACCTTTATGTCTGAGCTGTTTTATAGAGTAGTAAATAGCCACATGTACTAACCAGTATTTCAATATTTGGTTAGTCACAGTGAAGTGAAGAACTGTTTTATTTTCTTGCTTTTTTTTTTTTTAGATTTTTCTGAGACAGGATCTCATATAGACCCAGGCTGATCTTAAATTTCCTCTGTAGCCAAGGGTGACCTCCATTCCTGATCTCCCTGCCTTCACCTCCCAAATACTTAGATTATAGGTATGCATCAGGACTTACAGATCAACAAGATAAATATATTTGGTTTTAATGTTAATACCTACATGTGGCTAGTGATTACCACATAGGGTAATAACTGTTTACCTGTGGAAAAAAAAGACCTTTTTATTTGAACAGAAAAGGGGAAATGGTGTGGGAGGTCCTTCTGTCTATGTGTTGCTTTTATTGCTTAATGAATAAATCTGCTTAGGCGAGTGGCTTAGCAGAATAGAGCTGAGGGGAAAACTAAAATGAATGCTTGGAGAAAGAAGGTGGAGTCAGTGGGAAGTCATACAGCCCTGCCGGAGACAAACAGAACTTTACTTGATAAGCCACAGCCATATGGTGATACACAGATTAATAGACATGGATTAATTTAAGATGTAAGAGTTAGCCAGAAATATGCTTAAGCTATTGGCTAAACAGTATTGCAAATAATATAGTTTCTGAGTGATTATTTCGGGAGTCTGGGAAGTTGGGAAACAAACAAGCAGCCTCCCCCAACAAGGCCAGATCAAAAGAACAGGTCTGACTGCAGCAGAGGAGTGTTATAACTTCCCTCATCCAGAAGCCACTGTAGGGGATATCAGAAAGCATATGAATAAAGAGAGTGAGCCATGGAGACTCTGAAGTCTGGAGTAAGAGTTCTCTGAAAATATGAAGTTATCCACAAATGAAAACTAATGGCAACATAAATAGTAATGATGGGGCTATACTATACACAACAGGAAACAGGACCTGTTTCTAAAAACTTACATTTAAAGAAGGGAGAATATAGCTACTAATGAAGTATTAAAGTGCATAGATAATATCAGCGATATTTTTAAAGAAAGATTTTATTTTTTAATATTTTATATGTGGGAGTACCTATGTGTAGAGGTGTGTGTGTGTGTGCGTGCGTGTGTGCGTGTGTGTGTGTGTGTGTGTGTGTGTGTGTCCGTGTCCCAGTAGGCCAGAAATGGGAATCAGATTCCTCTGGAACTAAGTTACAGGTGGTTGTGAGTTTCCCAACAAAGCAACTAGGATCCTTTGTAAGAACAGCTAGTGCTCTTAACCTCTGATCCACACCTAGCTTCAAGGTTATTATTATTATTGTTGTTGTTATACTTTTTAATGAATATTTAATAGATATATATATATTATATGTATTATATGAAAACAATTACATGGAAGAATTACATGGAAGAATACTAAAGCTCTCATCTTAGGAGTTGGTACTCATTCTTGTTTATGCAAGTAAGAATTACACTGCCTTTTCTTTCATCACCACTGTGCCCCAACTTTCATGTATCATTGACTCCTTCTCAACCTCTCAGCCACAGCCTCTCCCAGACTCAGAAGAATGACCTTGGGTTCCATAGCTTACAGTGCCACCTTCTTCTGCCCTGCAATCAGCCCTAGTCACAGTCCCCAGGTCATGCTGCTCACCACTTGAAGACCATGTTCTTCCTGTCCTGTGGAATGGATCTTTATAACCTGCAGTCTTATTTTGAAATTCTAATCATCAATATGAAGGTTTTGGGATGGAAGCCCCTGGAAAATAAACTAATAACAAAAACAAAGCCCCCAAAATTGGATTTGTGCCTTTAAAAGTATATAAGAAAGCTGCATCTCCTCTATTCGATCTCTTCTCCTCCCCTTTCCCTCAGGTGCCAAAGATCTTCCTTGAGAAGAGCTCTGTCCACTCAGTGGGGTAAGGAGGATCCTAATAGATATTGGCTCTGTCAGAAGTTTGGCCTTTAACTTTGCAGCTTCTAGCTCTCTAAGAAATGAGTGTTGTGTTTTGCCTGCCCTGTACAGCAGATGCTATTCTAGCAGAGCAATCTGGTTAAGGCAAAGGCTTCTTGTCATAAATATTGCTCCATATCATCAGCATATCACAATGCCTCTTTTCATATATCAGTTCTTGTTTGTCAAATCTCAGAAGACCCTGACTATCTTACATCTTCTTTTTGAGCCCTTACCAAGCTGTGGTATCTTCTTTGCTCTCTCTTCATCTTTGTGCTTATTGTTCTGATGACTTCCTCCCCCTTTTACTCATCCTTCAAGATGCACCTTAAAGTCACTTCCTCTGAAAATCTTCACCAACCACATCCCCTTTAAAAGAAACAGAGAACCTTTAGTTCTACCTCCTGTAGTTACTGTGACTCTGAGTTCTTATTTTCCACTCATGTTCTCCAAAGCATAAGGAAGACCCCTTATTATTCCTTACCTCCCCGCTACTCCACATTGATTAGTACCCAGGAAAGATGTCCTTCCAGTCTGTCGAATGACTGAGGGTTTAAACACTCATTTCTCATGCCTAGCTATAACTGAGATAGTTTAAGTGGCCAATACTCCACTTTGACCTGTAAATACTTGTGAAAAATGTTCAATAGTGATATTTTTGACCTGGGAGAAGTTACTCATTCATCTATTGACCTAGAAATATATTTAATCAAATAATTTTGGTATATTATTAGAGAGGATTCTTTTGATCACTAACTCAATAATCTCAAATTAATATACAGGATTTAGAAATGTTAATTAAAAAATATTGCAGCTATTTAGTATTTTGAATATTTGCTCTACTTTCAGCATTTTAAGATATTGTAGATCAATTCTATTTCCAATTACATATTTATTCAACTTTGTGTGTATCACTTTATATTCTTTTTCTTCCATCAAGTATGTTCAAACTTGTGTTAGCCTCAAATATTAAGAAAGGACAAAAGATATTGACTTGGTCTAAATGCAAAATGTACAATATGAATCAATATTTTATAGCCCTCACTTTAATATGGGTATACATTTGGTCACTGTAGTTCACCTACCTATAGCTTCATATCGTTGAGTCAAAGCAAAAAAATAGAATTATGCTGTTTTGAGGCCTTTTTAGCTATGAATTCCATGACTTCTCTGTTTCACAGTAATTTAAACCTGTATAATTAAGTAGTATTTCTGGGGTTTCATGGAAGTCTTGCCATGGTAGCATTAGAAACATATCCATCCAATTTCCTTCAAAGCACCCTATGAGGTAGTGAGACAGGGAATTGGAAAGAATTTGATAACTGGCGGAAGGGGATACTGATGATTCTGGTGTAAGAATTTTACATTAGAATTTGTATTAATCAAGGTTTAAATCAATTCCTTTATTATTTCATTCCACCATTTATTTATTACCTTATATAACTCAGAATAAAAGAACACAACAATTAATAAAACCCAGTGTCTGTCCTCCCCTGCTCCCAGTGATGCAAAGCAACAATTAAAATAGATAAGAAGGCCCAGAATAGCTCATCTGAAAAGGCTAATGGGCAAAAGTGAGTACTGAAGATATAGTAGCTCTAGTCAGATGAAGAACCTCACAGAGATGCCTGCTAGAGTGGTGGGAAAGATAGGTTTAGAAACAAAGTTTTAGCAAAGTCTACAGGGTGTTCAGAGGCTTGAGCATGTGACAGAGAATGTGGTTCATTAGAATCTAAGAGGAAACATAGCTTCTGTTGATGCTATTCTATTTTACTATTTCTGAAAATCAGCAGAACTAGACCTAAGTGTCTGGTTAGCACAGCTTTGTAGGTAATCACAGATTCCAAAGACTGACTGCCTACCTTTAAATTCTGGCACTCTTAATTTGGATGACCTTGGTTCTAGGTGTATTTTTATTGATCAATTTCTTCAATGATAAAAGGAGTGAAGCTACTGCTAATCTCCCAGGGTGGTTGTGAGAATGAACTATTTAACATGCTTAGAGAACTTTACTTATAAGAAATGCCAGCATATGTATGCTTCCTTATATTATTGATGGAGCTAATGCCCCTTGATGATACGATAGCCCTTCTCTTCAGTAGGAGAATCTCGGCCGTCAATCAAGTCACATGACTACTATGTCATATTTGTGCAGTAGGACAGTCTATTGTTTAAAAGTGAAGTTACTGTGTTTAACATGCAAGTAGGACAATTAGTTCTCATTCATGTCAGAGAGGCAAGTCTCAACAGCTCCTAGAAATCGTGGCTCCCTCTTGTTTGTATATTGAGTGGATTATAAGAACAAAGATAACATCTTAATGACCAGAAGCCTTTGATTCCTTTATTGATGTATGGGGAAAAACTTGAAAACTTGGCTTCCAATCTTCTCTGCTAAAATGAGAGGAGCTTTTTAAACAGTAATATGTTTAAGATACAAATAAAACTATTGCCTCAGAGGACAAGAAATGTGAAGTTCAAGTTCCCAAGAGAATTGTCTTGCCAATCCGTATAACTACCATAATCTCTGAATTCTTTAAGAACAAAAGAAACCAGATAGATGAAGAAAATGTGGGAGGGGTTGACACAAAAGATTCCTGAATATTACTGACATGAAAAAAATCTTTTGAATACCACCATAGATAGCCATAATCGCCAGATAACAAAGCATTATAAATATATAAATCTATAATTAACATTTTACTACAATAACAAAAAATATAGTAAAAATTCAAACGAACCTTAAATTTTATATTTATAGGCTTAAAACATTTTGGTTGTCATAGTCCCATGTCACTATATTTTGTGGGTTTTTTTTGTCAAATGTTATTATATTCATGATTAAGTACAGAATATACTACCCAAATCTATACTTCCATTTGAGGTTTGAAAGTCTCAAACTATGAATATCCTGAGCAAATTATAGATACTGATAGATATATCATCTTTGGTTTATTTCCACTTCATGTCTGTCTTTATTTCTATTGGATTATTTATTTATTGTTGATCACTCCACAGTCAACAATGCCTGGCACTTGATCAGCTCTGGGTTAAGCAGATAAGACAAGCTATCTGTCTTCTAGGACTCATGCCCTAGAGGAACCATGATTGAAACTACATGGTCAGAAGCTATAAACATAGGTACAGCATTTCCCTTCAGGGCAATGATGATCCTAGGCATGGCTAAGTTACAGAGCAGACTGGAGTCTTAGAGTTGCTGAAAAGGAGCAGGCTTAGAAAGGGACAACTGGGGATGCATCAGAACACAGTTGGTGATGTCAGACTGGTTGTTGTTCAGAAGAAAACACAGTTTATCATTTGTACGTAAGAGGGGCAGGTGGTAAACACAACCATTCCCCATGATCTCAGAGTAACTCTGACACAGAGACAACTGCACAGAGCTGACCAAGAGGTGAAGGGCCAGATCTTGAGCTGGACAGTCCAGTCTCTCGACTTTAGGCCCTGGGGCAAAATTCCTGGGCCCTTCCCCCACTTGCCAACCAGCTTGCAAGTCACCTGCAGGCAGACCCTGTAATCTACAAGTCCCACTCCACCCCAAAACCCACCCATGCCTAGAGACCTCACCAGCTTCCTGAGACACAGACAGCGACTGCACAGAGAAGAGCAAGAGCAGCTCCCTAAGACAAGACAGCAACTGCAGCTATCAGTCCAAGGGAGGATCCCTGAGACACAGACACTGACTATAAGGATTGGATCAGGAGGCAACAACACTGCCTGTACTAAATGGATGAAGAGATGGGCAGGCGCCAAAGCAAAAATACATTCAACAACTAAAGAGCAACATGGCAAATCCAGAGCCCAGTGGTCATATAACAGGAAGACCTGAACATCATAACCCATAAGAAAAAGAAGAAAACCACCTTAAATATAACTTTATGAAGATGCTAGAAACCCGTAAAGAGGAAATGAAAAATTCCCTTAAAGAAATGGAGAAAAGGGCAAACAAAAAATTGGAAGAATTCACAAAGTTATTTAAAGAAACCCACAAAAACCAAGAAAAAAGAAAACAATCAAACAGGTGAAGCAAACAGTTCAAAAATACAAGACTTGAAAAGTGAAATAGTGGCAATAAAGAAAACACAAACCACGGGAAAGCTGGAACTGGAAAATCTGGGCAAATGAACAGGAACCACAGATGCAAGCATCACCAACAGATTACAAGAGATGGAAGACAGAATCTCAGGTGTTAGATACGATAGAGGAAATAGATACATTGGGTGACGAAAATGTTAAATCTAAGAAATTCTTAACACACACACAAAAAAAAATCCAGAAAATGTGGGACACCATGAAAAGATCAAAGTTAAGAATAATAGGAGTAGAAAAAGGAGACTTCTAGCACAGAAAATATGTTCAACAAAATCATAGAAGAAATTTTCCCAAACTAAAAGATATACCTATGAAGGGACAAGAAGCTTATAGAACACCAAATAGACTAGAGCCCAGAAAAGTCCCCTTACCATATAATAATCAAAACACTAAACATATGGAATAAAGAAAGAATATTAAGAGCTTCAAAGGAAAATGGCCAATTAACATATAAAGGCAGACCTATCAGAATCACACCCGAATTCTCAATGAAAGCCAGAAACTTCTGGATAGATGTGCTGCAGATACTAAGAGACCACAGATGCAAGCCCAGACTACTATATCTGGCAAAATTTTCAATCACCATAAATGGAGAAAACAAGATATTCCATGACAAAAGCAGATTTAAAATAGCCTATTCATAAACCCAGCCTTACAGAAACTACTAGAAGGAAAACTCCAACCCAAGGAAGTTAGCTTCATCCACAAAAACACAGGCAACAGATAACATCACACCAGCAAACCCCATAGAAGGAAAACACACAAACACTATCACTGGAAAGTAACAAGAATTAACAATCAATGGTCATTAATATCTCTTAATATCAATGGACTCAATTCACCTATAAAAAGACATAGTCTAACAGAATGGATATGAAAGCAGGATCTATCCTTCTGCTGCATACAAGAAACACACCTCAACCTAAAAGACAGATATTACCTCAGAGTAAAGGGTTTGGGAAAAGATTTACCAATCAAATGAACCTAAGAAACAAGTGGGTGTAGCTATCCTAATATCTAACAAAATAGACTATAAATTAAAATCAATAAAAAGATTTGGAGGGCGTTTCATACTCATCACAGGAAAATCCATCAAGATAAAGTCTCAATCTTGAACATATATGCCCCAAATACAAGAGCACCCACATATATAAAAGAAACATTACTAAAGCTTAAATTGCACATCAAACCCCACACACTAATAATAGAAAACTTCAACATCCCACTCTCACCAATGGATAGGTCAACCAGACAGAAACTTAACAGAGAAATAAGAGAACTAACAGATGTCATGACTAAAATGGACTTAACAGAATGCACAGAACATTCCACCCAAACACAAAAGATTATATCTTCTTCTCAGCACCTCATGGAACTTTCTCTAAAATTGATCACATGCTTAATAACTTAACAAACTTATCAAACATGCTTGATAACTTAACAAACCTCAGCAGATACAAAAACTTTGAATAATCCCCTGTATCTTATTTGATCACCAAGGTTGGAATTAAATAATTTCAGTAATTTCAGAAAGCCTTCAAAGTCATGGAAATTGAATAGTACTCAACTGAATAACCCCTAGGTCAAGGAAAAATAAGAAAGAAAGACTTCCTAGAATTCAATGAAAATGAATCACAGCATATCCAAATCTATAGGACACTATGAAAGCAGTGCTAAGAGGAAAGTTCATAGCACTAAGTGCCTCCATAAAGAAAGTTGAGAAATCTCACACTAGTGATTTAACAGCACACCTGAAAGCTCTAGAACAAAAAGAAGCAGACTCATCCAGGAGGAGTAGATGACAGGAAATAATCAATTGAGGGCTAAAATCAATAAAATAGAAACAAAGAAAACAATACGAAGAATCAATGAAATAAAGAGCTGGTTCTTTAAGAAAATCAAAAAGATGGACAAAGCCTTATCCAAACTAATCAAAAGGCAGAGAGAGAGAACATCCAAATTAACAAGATCAGAAATGAAAAGGGGACATGACAACAGACACTGAGGAAATCCTGAGAATCATTAGGTCATATTTAGAAAACCTGCACTCCACAAAGTTGGAAAATGTTAAAGAAATGGACAATTGTCTGGAAAGGTATCGTATACCAAAATTAAATCAGATGAACAATTTAAATAAACTTATAACATTTAAGGAAATAGAAGCCATCATCAAAAGTCTCCCAACCAAAAAAAAAAAAAAAAAAGCCCAGGGCCATATGGTTTCAGCACGGAACTCTACCTAACTTCAAAGACGTGCTCCTCAAATTGCTCCACACAATAGAAACAGAAGGAACACTGCCAAACATTTTTTATGAGGCTACAATTACCCTTATACACAAACCACACAAAAACTCCACTAGGAAAGAGAATTACACACCAATCTCCCTCATGAACATTGATGCAAAAATACTGAATAAAATGCTGGCAAAGTGAATCCAAGAACACACCAAAAAAAATCATCCACCATGATCAAGTTGGCTTCATCCCAGAGATACAGAGATAGTTCAACATATGAAAATCTATCAGTGCAATCTACCATATAAATAAACTGGAAGAAAAAAGCACATGATTATCTCATTAGAGATTTAAAAAGCATTTGACAAAATTCAACACCCCTTCATGATAAAGGTTTTGGAGAGATCAGGGATACAAGGAATTTAGCTAAACATAACAAAAGCAATATCCATTAAGTCGATAGCCAACGTCAAATTAAATGGAGAGAAACTCAAAGTGATTGCATTAAAATCAGGAAGAAGATAAGGCTCTCTTTTCTTTCCATATCTATTCAACATACTTCTCAAGGTTCTAGCTAGAGTAATAAGACAACAAAAGGAGATCAAGGGGATACTAATTGAAAAGGAAGAAGTCAAACTTTTGCTATATGCAGGTGATAGCATACCTAAGTGACCCCGAAAATTCTAAGATGGAACTCCTACTGCTGATAAACATCTTCAGTAATGTGGAAGGATTCAAGATCAACTCAGAAAAATCAGTAGCCTTCCTATATACAAATGATAAAGGTGCTGAGAAAGAAATCAGAGAAATATCATGTTTTATAATAGCCACAAATAACATAAAATATTTTGGAGTAATACTAGTCAAAGGAGTGAAAGACCTGTATAACAAGAACTTTGAACCTTGAAGAAAGAGATTGAAGAAGATATTAGAGAATGGAAAGATCTCACATGCTCTTGGATAGGTAGGATCAACATAATAAATATGGTAATCCTATCAAAAGCAATCTTATATATTCAAAGCAATCCCCATCTAAATACCAATACAATTCTTCAAAGACCTTGAAAGAACAATACTCAGCTTCACCTGAAAAAAACAAAAAACCCAGGATAGCCAAAATATTGCTGTACAAGAAAGGAACTTCCAGAGGCACCACCATCTCTGACATCAAGCTCTATTATATAACTATAGTAATGAAAACAGCTTGGTATTGGCATAAAAACAGACAAGTGGACCAACAGAATCAAATCAAAGACCATGATATTAATCTACACACCTATGAATACCTGATTTTTGACAAAGAAGATAAATATTACACAATGGAAGAAAGCTAGCATCTTCAACAAATGGTGCTAGCATGACTGGATGTCAATCTGTAGAAGAATGCAAATAGATCCATATCTATCCTCATGCACAAAACTCAAGTGCAAATGGATCTAAGACCTCATTATAAATCTAGTCACACTGAACCTCAGAGAAGAGAAAGTGGGAAGTAGTCTTGAACACATGGGTACAGGAGACCACTTCCTAAATAAAACACCAGTAGCAGAGACACTAAGAGCAATAGTAAATAAATGGGTCCTCCTGAAACTGAGAAGCTTCTGCAGGTAAAGGACATAGTCAAGAAGACTGAATGGGAAAAAATCTTCACCAAACCCACATCAGACAGATGACTGGCAAAATGGTTAAGATAAAAAACACCAATGATTGCTTATGCTGGAAAGGATACAGAGTAAGGGGAACAGTCCTCCATTGTTGGTGGGAATGCAAACTTATATAGACACTTGTATGGTGGTTTCTCTGAAAATTGTGACTCAACCTACCTCCAGACCCAGCAATACCACTCTTGGGCATATACTCAAAGGATGCTCAATCATACCACCAGGGCATTTGCTCAGCTATGTTCATAGCAGCACTATTCACAATAGCCAGAGCCTAGAAGCATCCTAGATGCCTCTCAACCAAATAATGGATAAAAAAAATGTGGCACACTTACACAGTGGAGCACTACTCAGCGGAAAAAAAAATGACATCTTGAAATTTGGATGCAAATGGATGGAACTAGAAAAAACCATCCTGAGTGAGGTACCCAGACTCTGAAAGATGAACATGGTATGTACTCACTCATAAGTAGATATTAGAAATAAAGCAAAGGATAACCATCCTATACTCCTTGACCCCAGAGAATCTAGATAACAAGGGGAATCCTAACAGAAACATACCTGGATCCCCTGATAAGGGGAAATAGACAAGAGCTCCTGAGGAAATTAGGAGCATGGGGGTAGGGAGAGAAGGGAGGGCAGTAGGGGAGGAGAAGGGAAGTGGGAAGGAGAACATGAGGGAACAGGGTGCTCGAGATGGGGGAAGGAAAGAGTGGAAGAGCAAGGAAAGAAATACCTTGATTGAGGGAGCCATTATGGGGCTAGCAAGAAACCCAGCACCAGGGAAATTTCCAGGAATCCACAAGGATGACCCTAGCTAAGACCTGAAACAATAGTAGAGAGGGTGCCTGAACTGGCCTTCCCCTGCTATCAGATTGATGACTACCTTAAGTGTCATCACAGAACCTTCATCCAGCAACTGATGGAAGCAGATGCAGAGATCCACTGTGAAGCACTGGGCTAAGCTCCTAATGTCTAGCTGAAGAGAGGGAGTAGCAATAATATGAGCAAAGGGGTCAACCTTAATGGGGATACTCACTGAAACAGCTTACCTGAGTTAATGGGAGCTCACTGACTCAGGACTGACAGGGGGAGAACCAGCATGGGACCAAAGTAGGCCCTCTGAATGTGGGTAACAGTTGTACAACTGGGACAGTCTGCGGGGCCACTGGCAGTGGGACCAGGATTTATCCCTACTGTTTGATCTGGCTCTTTGGAGCTCATTGTCTGGGATTGATACTTTGTTCAGCCTAGATATAGTGGGGTGGGCCTAGGTCCTGCCTCAAAGTGATGTGCTAGCCTTTGTTGACTTTCCATGGGATGCCTTACCCTTTCTGAGGAGTGGATGGGGGATTCAGTAGGGAGGAAGGTGGAGTAAATGAGAGGAGGGAAGGGAGTAGTATCTGGGATTGGTATGTAAAATTTTAATTAAATAATAATAAAAAATTAAAAACGAAAGAGGGGAGGCAGGGGAATTAGGAGTAGGGGAGAGGGCAGGGAAACTGTGGTTGGTATGTAAAATGAATATAAAACTTTAAAAAAGATTTAAAAATCTCAACAAAGTACGCATTCAAAAAAAAGAAGGAAAAGACAACATGGAGCTGGCAGCTGTAGCCAGGAGGAGGCAAAGCTGAGGCTGCGAGGGAGGCCCTCAGGGAGACCATGTTCAGTAGCACAAAGGCAAGCTCCCGGACGTAATCTAGAGGAACTTCACCCAGGACCACCCTGGGAAAAATGGAGTCTGTGTTGTTTATTCTTGTCTGAGAGCCAGTTTTGAAAAGTTATCTCAATTACAACAAAGCAAATGAACCTGTCTTGAATTTTTCATATTCTCTAAGTCAGATGAAAATCAAGGATTCAGACATGAATTCAGAGGTTTTTCTGTATCTACACGATAAACAGGTTAGAGACTTGGGAAGGATTTTTATAAGTAGCATATTCTTGACTGTGAGAGGCAGAATAAGAGGTTTTGTGAACTTAAAGATGGGTTTCAGGACACTGATTTTTAAATATATAGCTTACGTTTCCCAGTAAAGTTAGGTTAGGCACCAAGGATGAAAGAGTAGAATGAGATTACTGATGCAAAACTGTCTTGGAAAATAGAGGAGGAGTGTAATTTACTAGCATAAATGCACCTCCAGGTTCACATCTTCCTGTTATTACAGGGAATTTCTGAAGGTGTTCTAACAGGTAATCAAGAATCTTCAGGTCAATAGCTTTGATGAACTGTCTCTGAGTTTGGAGTTTGAGTTACCTAATGTCATCTGACATGGGTCTCTGCTTCTCTAACTTTTGCAGCAATGGTGAGCACAAGGAGTTCTATGTAAGTTTTAGATACCCTTCAGTGATGAGGTAAGGGCTCTGTGACCTTGGGGGAACTTTTGGTAATACCACTAAGCGTCATTTTTTTTTTCATCTAGTAAATACAGAGGTAAATTCATACCTCCTCATAAGGCAGTGTGATAAGAATCACCAGGATTGGTAATTTCGATTGCTCTGGATTGATGCCTACCACATAGAATAACAAGCATTCTGTACAGATCTGCTGAATCAATGGGTGTCCAATAAAGCACATAATAGGTATAGAAACACCACTTATATACTTTTTTTCACCTGGATTCCTCTGCCAATAGGGAAGGAGTCCTTATATGAAATGTTGCTGAAAATCTATGCATCACCGTATTCCAAGTGACTGGCAAGAGCTACCTGGGGTGGGGGTTATGAGACACAAGTCCAAAATGGTGAGGAACAGTGCCTTGAAGAGATTTTCTTCATTCTCAGGCTTTCAAAGGTCTTCAATATTCATTGGTGAATTGTGATCTTCTGAAAGGGAATAAAATACATGGCCCAAGACTATGTGATCAGAGAACCCCTTTGTTCTAGACTGTTTCACTGTACTTGGATAGCTTCTTGGGAAACATGGATCTACTCACGTTTAGTAGAGCAGACATTGCAAAGGATTTATTTTTATAGGGAAGTAAAATGCCTTTTTCAGGTCAGAGAAGACTTATTCAGGGATGAGATGTAGAATTCTCACAACCCAAGACAGCCATCGAGGAGATTTCATTCCAATGAAGCAGTTAGATGAGTGAAAACCAATGAACATAAAATAAGTATATAATAACACCTTGGGAAAATTAAACGCCTTTCCACTTAACAGCTGTCACATAGATAATAGTGGCAACTAGATTGATTATGGAAGAAAAAAACTGTATGTTTAAAAGGGAAGCAGCTGAGTTTGCTTATATCACCTGCAAAGGGACTACTTTTCTTTGGCAGACTGATATTGCACAAAGGTTTGAAGTTTCATTAAAGACGTATGGCAGGAAGGTGAAGTAGTGTGTTACAGAACCTGTGTGTGTAATCAGACAAAACATTGCCTTGTACTATTGGGAAATGTAATGATATTAATGCGAATATTCTGGATCATGCTACCCCTAAAATGGCATTTTTACACAAAGAAACCATGTGATGTTGTATTGTGTCTATAACGATGAAAATATCATCAGCACATTTGCTGTAAAATGACAGGTGGGTGGGTGTCCATTGGAGTTTTTTTCCATTGTGTAATTTATTTGTATGTTGTAATTTTAAAAAGTAACTGTGTTAACATCTTAATAAAGTCCTTGTATATTTAATGAAACAATTAAAAAATAAAAAATGAAACACGAAAAAAAACAAATAAGAAAATAAAAATTTACGCTACCCATGTTAAGGGTGTTCCCACCTGCAGATAGTGCATTCTTCCTCCCCTGTAAACTTCCTGCCCAAAACCAGCCACAGTTAACAGCTGGATCAACTTGGAGAGCTTTTACATTTTTTTTAAACAATTAGTTTTATGTTCTTTTAAATAATTGCTTCATTATATTTGGTACATCTGTGCAGGGGTCTGATGATGACATTTGGTAAATTTCCAAATAGCTGGAAAACTGGGGAATATCAGTTTAGCAATCGCAAAAGCCACCTGTCAGTTTAGAAAAGAGGCTTTCTCACTGTGAAAGAGAAATTGTTTCAACAAAAGAACTGATCCCGTTCTCTGAAGAAATGGCTATGCTTCAGGTGAGGCTATTAGTCCTTGTGTTTTCTTTAAGAAGGTAGGCTGTAGGTAGTTCAGATAAGACTAACAAAAAATGACAGAAGGTTTAGAAGACAAGACCTGTGAGAAACGGCAAACAGCCTGGGGATAGTCGTTCAAGCTGAAGGAGGCAGAGGGGAACCCTAACTGTCTAGCAGAGGCTGAAATGATGGTCCAGGCAGAGAAGGAATGCACATTAGCTACAGTAGAAGAGGGCAAAACACACCAGCTCTTCAGAAGACACAGTTAACTGCCATGAGAGTCTAGGGTTTAAAGCTTACAGAATAGAGAACAGATCCTTAGTATTTAGTAATGGGTGGAAACACTTTTTAACGAATCTTGAACCTACAGTATAGGTGGTAATGTGCTTCTCTGGTTGTGAGTGAGCATGTGACTCTGTCTGCTTTAACAGCATGCTTTGGTTAAGAAGCAAATGCACATCCTAGCATTCACATATTCAGAGTGTAGAAAACCTTTTCTTGGAATAAATAACAGCAGTAAACAGAAGATAAAGAAAAAAACAGCACATTCTCATGACATATGTGAGCCCCTGAGTGTACCATGGGAGCAATAAATGACTATTCCTGACTTTATGTGAACCAGTAAAGTCTTTCTCTGCTCTCCTATGGTACTGGGACTTTAAGGCAGGCTCACATGTTACTGAGTTTGCGATCTGCTACTGGGCTTGACACTCGACTCCATCTCTAATAAATTGCACCTTGCTTTTGTTTTTCACATTAGGTATTATTATCGTTGTTGTTGTTTATTTGTTTGAAACAACCATCTTTGCCCCATCAGCCTTACTTTTTACAGTAGCTTTTTATTTATTTTCCTTTAAATTCTTTAGATTTATTTATTTTATACATATGAGTGTTTTTCTTTCATGTATGTCTGTATACCATGTGCATGCCTGATGTGCAAGGGGGGTCAGAGACAGGTGTCAGGTCCCCTAGAACTACAGTTACTAATGACTGTGAATCACCACGCAGGTGCTGAGAATCAAAGCTGGATGTGAGAATGGAGCACGGGTCCTCCGGAAGAGCAGTCAGTACTTTTAACTACTGAGCCGTCTCTCTAGTCATAGAATAACTTCTTAAGTATAATTAAATGTTTTAATTAAATTCTGGTGAAGACAGGTGCTGGCGGACACAAGTTGGGGTGGAGTATATATCTGAGTGACCAGGAAACATAATTTTTAAAAGGACATTCAGCATAGAACTTTCTGAAAAAGTGCAAGGACGTGAGGATATGAGGGACACCTTCAGGAAGACATCCAGAATAACCCGTTCTTAAGACAGGAGTTTTAACACAGTGATCTAAATTCTGCAGGTACATCCCACCCTACATTCTTCTCAATATGAAATCTTACCTATTCCTTTGCAAGTGCTGCTTTCCAATTGGTATTCATTAATAAGAAATGCAATTTAGTTGTGCATGGTGCCTCAGGCCTTTAATCCCAGGGAATTAATCTCTGTGAGTTCAAGGTCAGTTTGATTTACACAGCGAATTCCAGGCCAGCCAGGGCTACGTAAAAGAAAAGGAGGAAGAGGAGGGAAAAGAGAAGGGAAAAAGAAAGAGAAAGAGGATAATTTAATATTCAAAAAACCTCTAGGTTTTAAAAACTGAAATATAAAGCAAAACTTGCCTAAATATTTGTTCTACATATAAATCTTTATACATGAATGTGTGTGCACACATTTGTTTATGTATATACTTCTATTTTTCAAATTCCATAGATGGGTAGAAGTTTTATTGACAACCTATTTGTCCTTTGCTTCACTTCTGAAAATTACATGTTAAAAAGCTGAATTTAGGAAAGTATACAATGATTCTACAGCCAGAGTTTAGAATATTTTCTAAACAATCACTCAGAACAGACTATGCTAAATAAGGTACTACCAGCCTTAGCAGAAGGAATCCTGAACACAATTATTTCCATTGCAACCCTGACAATTATGCTAATATATTTGAAATAGCAATGGACACCTAATTATGACACTAATTACACACACACACACACACACACACACACACACACACACACAGAGAGAGAGAGATATATGAACAGCATTTTAGTTATAACTCTCCAACTCATTCAAACACAGGACCAAGAGACATCATCCTCACATGATTTCCTCATCTTTGCAATGTGAGCTGATGCTAAGAGTTTGAACCTGAGAATTTGGTACACATTAAAACCTTGAGAGTCTGTGTGAATGTGGCTGGGATGGAGAACTGAAGACATTAGTTTTCTCTTAATAGCAGGAGCAATCCATGCTTATTTTACTTAACAAAAAAAATCAACATCTATAATTTCTTCTGCTAAGCATGAGCAAATTATTCCTCTGCAAACAACAGGTAACTTAAGAAATGCATATTATGTAGGACGCAGGGCTATTTCCTGCCACTTCCATGTGCTCCTTTATGTCTGCGTCACACTTGTCTGAGCCCTCCTTTCTTTGTTTCCTCCCTCTGATCTTCTTTCCCTTCTTTCTTTTGGAAGCAGAGAAATTTTTGAGGAATACATAACACTTTTTGATTTTGGTGGAAGAGTCATGACATAAGCCATCTCAGTTTGGTTCTCTAGCTGTGATTCCTGAGTTGAGGGTCATTACACTAGGCAATGTACTAGAGGGCTATTCGTAGGAGTTAAAGGTGGTAGCAGTACAAAGGACAGGCAAGGAGGTGACCAGTCCCAAGGTCTGCCTTATGCTTCTGCGTGTCATCTTAGTGAGGGCTTAGTTCTGGTGCCAGCAGACATCAGGAAGGTGCCAGTCTACCAGGTCAAGAGATTACTATCTGACCCAGGAAACATTCCCCAGTCAGTACAATGGCAGGGAACAGAAGCTACAAGAGCCTTGGGTGTACTCTAAACGGATGGGAGCATACTGCCTAGACTGTTTCTAGTTAAAATTATCTACTTTAACATAAGAATGCATTTCTGCTTGAGAAATGTGAAGCTAAGCTTCTCATAAACTTTCCTGTCCACTCTTTAGACATGGAGCCTCTGCTGATCGAGTCTGCAATGATGGGTGATCCCAGGCCTGTGTGGCTAAAAGGAAGCACAGTGATCACAAGATCACTCTACAACTAAGTCTTGCATTTTTAAATGAGTTTTGAAAGATCTTCTTTTCAGAATGTGTGCATTGCCAAACATCCAATTTCAACCTGTGCAATACAATAGAGGAACCCTGAACGTCACAAAAGGGACCAACCCTGGGCTGAGAGCTGTAACTTGGCACTGGATAATCCAAGCCTGCAAGTACAGCACTGGGGAGCTGGTTAAAGGGGCAGGCCTACATTTTAATCCATGACCAAACCCTGCCATTTAACAGGAGGGTTATATGTGCCTTACTGTTGGGGAACGAATAAGACATGAGATCTTACTGGAATAAACTGAGAGCAGCCTAAAAATCTGGTACATTTCAAGTTATTCAAGTTCAAAGGGTGGACTGGTAATTGATAATTGTCTCGTGAAAACTTTAAGAGCAGTAACAGATTTAAAGCTTTTTCTTTTTTTGAGGAGGGAAGGAACTAGAACCTAAGTGTGCTCAAGTAAATCACCCATTTTATTAAAAACAAACCAAAACAATAATTGGGCCCTCAGATAGCTCAACAGGTAGAGGCACTGTGTGGAAGGCCTGACGACCTGAGCTTTACCTCCATATTAGGAAAAACCAACTTCTGAGAGCTGCTCTCTCATCTCCACATAATCACAATACCGTAAGTGTCTTACACACATACACAACATAAATAGATACATTTAAATTTAAAATTGAAAACCAATAAAGGTTTTTTTTTTCTTCAGTATTCAACTGTACAAACAACTGGGTGGCTCGGGGCCCACACCATGAGAGGGAGTCCATGCCTGCCACTGCTTGAATGGCCAAGAAACAGAGACTGGATATTCAAGAGACCTAGGATAGAACCAAACACAGCTGACAAACAAAAGGAAAGAAGAAAAGAAAGAGTAGAAAGTCAATGCAATAAAATGATGAAATGATGATTCCTAATAATCTCAGATCTTCTGTTATGCTCATAGACTGGAGTCTAGCGCAGTCACGGTCACAGTGGCTTCACCAGCACCATGAAAGCAGAAGCAAAGATGCTTGCTCGCCTGAGCATTAGAAGGAACTTGAGGAACGCCGTGGAAGAGGGCAAGGAAGGATTGTAGGACCAGAGATCTTAAGGACACCAGGAGAACATGGCCCACAGAATCAACTAATCAGGGCTCACAGAGGCTCGCAGAGACTAATGTAGCAACCAAAGAGCCTGTCTGAGCTGAGTTACGTTCTCTGCTTAAATGCTGTGGTTGTTTAACTTGAGGTTTGCTTGTTTGTTTGTTGGACTCCTAGAAGTGGGGGTGCAGCTGTACCTGACTCTTTTGCCTTTTCCTCCTTCTGGGTTGCCTCTTTCACTATTGATATGAGAATATGTGCCTAGTTTTATTGTATGTAACTTGTTGTTTGGATTTTGTTGTCCCTGGGAGGCCTGCCCGTTTGTGAAGGAAAACAGAGGAGGAGTGGAAGCTGGGAAGAGAGAACTGTGCAGAGGAGAGAGAGGGAAAACTATGGTCTAGATGTAATATATGAGAGAAAAATAAACCAACAAACAAACAAACAACTAGGTGGTATGGCAGCTTCTCTAGGCTGTTGCCTGCCCCTTTTGGTTCCTGTTTGAATGAGTCACCTGGGAAAAGCTAAGGAAGCCACTGAGCACCTTCTACCGAGCCCTTCTAAATCTAACTTCTATGGGTTACAGAGGGGAGGAGTCTAATGGAGTCTGACTGCCAAGCAGGAAAGGAGAAAGCCTTTTCCACTTTGTGATGATAAAGGAGTCAGTCTTCCTAAACTAATTTACATTCCCTCTGACTTGGGAAGCACCAAAACATACTTGGGAAAATATATCACAGAAAACATAGCCTGTAAGAGCCACCATCGGTACTTGTAAAAGGAACGTCCTCAAAAAGTTAACTTTATACACTTTTTTGATCTAGCTTACGGCAGCCAATCAAATTGTAGTTCTTCAGTGTGTAATATTTGGCAAGATTCACTGGAACTCTGCAAGCCTGAGGGCACCCACAGATTCCTTGTGATTCTTTTCAAAATACTAACTTTTTAAAAAAAGATTCAAATATGTGTGAGAGCTATAAATTCTCCTATGTTAAGTGTCATGCTGTCCCTTTGGGAGACTCTCCTGGGCATAGATAATTACTTCTATCTGGGGAATAGCGATTCAGAAATTTTTTGATTCATATCTCCATTTTTCTGGCAGGTCTCTGGCATGAGTCACATGCAAATAAATAAAATGTTTTCTGAAATTTACTAGCATAACTACACTCTAGCCAGATTCCAAAATATGTGGAAGATGGGTAAAATAGGATACTTCTACTTTATCCCTTCTTCTCTCAAAAGGATAATAAAGAAAAAATAACTGGATGGACAAGTTTTATTTTTCTAATGAAATATGAGGTATATTTATTCATTTTATCTATCTATTAAATAATGTCACTTAGGACTAGAGAGATGGCATGATAGTTAAGATTACTTACTCTTTTTGCAGAGGACCCAGGTTTGGTACCCAACACCTGCATCTGGTGTCTCATGAGTGTCTGTAATTCCAGTTTCAAGGGACCTGTCACCTTTTTCTACCCCTATAGGCACCTGCACAAATGTGATACACATATACCTAAAATTTTAAAAATCTTATAAAATTTTTATTGTCACTTGACCAGCTTTGGGGGTGGGGATCCCAAAAGGAATATTACTTTAAGTTTAATGAGAGAAATAGGCTTTCAAACTATTATTTAAATCAGGTGAAATGCCATGAGATATAGGAATAAAACTCAAATGGTATACAGAGAGGACTGAAGGGTCAGTCAAATCACATATGGCTCTTCAGAGAAGATAGTCTTGAACTTCATTTCTCTAAAGCAGAAGAGGAGGCTCTTTTGGAAAGAGCTGTTATTGCACATGCATGTGGATCCTAATTCAGATCCAGCAACCAGGTAAGGAAGGCAGCGTGTGGTTACCATACATGTAATTTCAATGTTGGTGGCAGGGAATGGGCTCACTGGGGATTTGCAGCTGCTAGTCTCACACCAACTTCACTAAGAGAGCCTATCTTAGAAGAGTAAGACAACAAGCGATAGAACCAGGTACCAGGCATCCTACTCTGACCTCTGCATGTGCATATAGCATATGCACACACAAACACACACACATAAGTAATAAATAACTAACTACATAGCCTAGTTTATGTAGGAAGATAAGAAGAGCAAAAAGAAAAGATTTCTAGGCTAAACTCATTTGAACCATTGTAACAGAAATAATGACCATTTAATAATGCGCAAGAACTTTGAGAACTCTGTATAGACCGGCTTGTGTTAGTCCTCAAGGGTTAGAAGCTCAAGGCAGAAGACTAGTGGAACAAATGCCATGCTACAGTGATTCAAGGGAATATGAGAAGGACACTCAGGAGGTCATAATGAAAGGAAGCTACTACTGGTGAAATGATAAGAATAGACTGTTCCCTTTGAAGGACTCTTGAAGTGAGTGTATTCACTGCATCCAGAGATAGAGACCACATTAACATTACCTTTTTCAGACTTAGTTTCTTTCCAGTGTCTATATGGAAATGGGTTTGCTGCCTAGACTTAGAACTCAATCTGAATATGTGTGTTCACTTTGATATTTGTGTAATTTTGGATTAAACCCCCTGATTCTCCAGTCTTCCTTTCTTATTAAGTAAGTCAAGAAATAAATCTCACGAGCTTCTTGGTAAGTAGTAATGAGGAAATAGAAGGTAAATGTCTATAACTACTTTGTCTCTTGAATTCAGTTTAGAAAAGTATTACCGCAGACATTCATTTACTCCACACACCTCTGAGCACAGGGTCTGAAAAGCTGACCTGGGCATTTTCCTCCAAGCAGCTTATAGCACCTTCTGCTGAAGATAACTAGAGGGACTTCTAGGTAGTGAAGCTGCTATGTTGGGGGAGCCTGCCCCTTGTGCATCCTTTGTCAGGATTTTTTACTCTGGGAAGTGACAAGAGGCAGCTTGCATGATTACATCTGGAAAATAATAGCTCGGTTTAAATACTTGGTTTTGTGTTGTGTGTTGTGCTGTTTTCAAAGACTTTCAAGGAAGGTCCTGCCAACTCTGGGCAGTGTGCATCATTTAAACAGAGGTCAGATGTCTGAACCCTACTTGACTTGAACTATTGGAGCTGCCATTATCCTTTCCATTGATCCGGAGAGGCATGTACAAATAAAACCCAAACGACTATCTCCAGCAACAAGAAATCTTTAAATGTGTGTCATTTGGCAGTGGCATTATCTTAAGACGATTATCCAGTGTATAAATGTTTATTGCCTTGCTTTAAGATGCACACTGTAAGATTAACCATCAGAGTGGTTTTTGTATGAATGCAATATTTCTGCTATTGTGTTTGTGGAATTCAGCTAGATAATAATTGATTCTGTGACAGGGATTGGCTAATTTGCCAACAGTATAGTATAAAACACATTTATACAGTCAATTACACCCAAGTGCATGGCCTATTTGCTTTATAATTTCATAAACTTGCCAGCAATTTAAATAAAAAAGTTCCATTAAATTATCATATCATGTGATAGAATGATATTGCCAAGTATATTAAACCATGTGTGTTCAGCCAGAATTAATTAAATATTATTACTTTTTTCTTATTAACACATTGAACTTACCCTTCCTACTCTCTACTCGAAATAGAAGCCTATTAGTGAACAAAGTAAACTTAAGGGCAAAGTTTAAACATTTTCCTGAGGGTGTTTCATTAAGAGCCGTGGTTCTTTTGTTTAAACATTTGCTCTTGGTAAATGTACTTGTATTGTGAAAATATTTTATGTTCTTAGATATGAATCCTGGAAAATTTAAAGAATCCTTTTACAGAATTATTTGGGTATCCAAAGGGGAACAGTGTGTCTTTCTCTCAGGGAAAGTCATGATAGACATTACCAGCTGCATCATCCCCTTATTTGTTGATTCTGTTATTTGTAACTCTGTGAATTTGTCTAATGTTAGTAAAGGAACTATACAAAGCTGAATGATTTAGCATTTCAAAAGTGAGGGAAATGCAATACTCTCCACCAGAGAAAATACCTGCTTCATATGAAATAGATTAACTGGTTTCCCCAAGGGAGTCATAGTTCAATAAATCTACGGTGAACAATAAGAATCAAACTCTTAATATGGCCCTTGTTTTACTTTATTAAAAGCAAAATATGGAAGTGAACTTTTCCCTGGCTCATAGTAATTATTGTAACTAGATGCACGCACACGCACACACACACACATACAGAGAGAGAGAGACAGACAGACAGACAAATAGACAGATATGGAACACACACTCACACACATGGACACCACATGCATGTACACACACACTCATACACATGTGCACCCACTCTGACCTTTATTCTCACTCTTGTACTTCATCTGTGTCATCATTTACCAGCTTTTTAGTTTTATTTTGTTTTTAACCACCTCTCCAGTTTCCAGTTTAGAATCATTAGGGGATTTTTTTCCCTATCTTCCTTTTGTTTTTTGGCCTTTGATTCTTGCTTAACAATGATGATTTACTAAATATTGTTTATTTCTCTGATTTCATAATTACTAAGTTTTTTAAAGAGAGACTTTAACTGAAAATGCAAAGCAAAGTTACCAGTAATGAAAAGACTGTGGCCACCAATAGTAATAAGGAAATTAGTTATAGTAATATAAATGGCTCTTGAGATGGGCAGGTGGCTGAAAGAGGTTTAACAAAAAAACAGTAGGAGAATCTACCATGAGAGTCACCCATTTCATGAATGCCTGGCCTCCATATCTCCAACAACAAAGCCACAGTAATGAGCCTTTTGAGACTTATTTGGAGTCAGGCCATGGGGTTCATGTTACCCCTACCTTGAGCAATAAATCTTACAGCAGCTTCCCACTATGTGGTTGAGTCATTCTTGGGAGGAGCAGAGATTCATGTGGTGCCTTGCAGCCCTTAGAAATCCCTGCAACTTCCTTTGAAGGAGATGGACCTCATTTCCAGACATACTAAAGTGGAGCTGTCTCTAAAACAGACTGCAGCAAAGGGAGCATTGTCTACTAGACAACTGGTGACAAAAATGTTGCTAGTCTTGAAAGCCTTAAATCACAGAGAAGCAGAGAAATGAAAATGCTTTTGTAATTTATAAACTGAGATTAGCAATAAGTTGATTTATACCTTTTCAGTTCTTTTCATTTATACCTTTAAAAATATCTTTCTATATTATTTAGTTCACCATTTTGTTAGATAGCAATCTATTCAGTACCAAACCACTGGTCCTTTTATTCTCTTAAATATTCACACACACGCACACCCACACACAATATGTACAGATAGAGACAGAGAGGGAGAGAGAGAGAGAGAGAGAGAGAGAGAGAGAGAGAGAGAAAGAGAGAAAGAGAGAGAGACTTAATTTGCCTTTATGGCTTCCTAGTATTCCTTTGTGTAGTTTTTAACAATTTGACCAATTTTCTACTAGACAGTATTAACAATGCTTTTTGTTTCCCAGCATCCTAAACAACTTTCTACAATGGTTTTTGCCTTCTTCTCCAATTATTTCTTTAGGAATAATTTTCAGATGTGGAATTTGTAGGTGAAAGGTTATTCTCATTTGTGGGCTAATACCAAATTGCCCTCTGGATAGACCATGATAATTCACACCCCCACAAGTAGCACATGAGATACAGTTATCAACATCATCAATTTCTTCACCATTTTTCCTTTTTAATCACCAGAAAGGTGTGAAAACCCCTACACTTAAACACAAACATTTATAATTACCAGCACTTCTCTTAATAAGATGGTGCTTAGAGTTAGATAAGCACAACTTTAACAGCAGTGTACCCACATTCTGCGGAAAAAAATATTGGAGATATATAATTACTATAGTTAAAAGAACTTACTCTGAAAATGGTGTGCACAGGAGTCTTTAAGAGACACAATATTCTGACTTTCTTCCTGGGTACTGGGTCGAACACAATGTAACTTATTCTATGAAGGTGATTGGGATTTATGTAGTTGTATGCCTCAGGTCTATAAGTCAACCAGAATTCTGTGTTTGCCGTGAAATAATAAGGATAACAAGACTGCTAAAAGAATCTGAGTTGGAGAGGCACTCACTAAGAATTCACTTTACTGCAGTAATGATGCAAAGCTTCTCACACTTCTGGAGCCCCTGCCTTTGAAGCTTTATTGGCATGGGTAGGGAAGCCTCCAGTATCTCTGTAGCATCTCAGACATCAGGGAAACCATCTCTCTATGAGGAGATGGTGCTAATGCCAAATCTGAAAATGTGAAGACTTTCTTTATTTGAGAGAGTGATGTTTTTGAATAAGGCAAAATCTATAATCTTAGTAAATATTACACACTATTATTAAAGAAGTGAAAAAGAATTGTGCTGGAGTTAATTAAGGTTTTAAGAAATGCCTGCTTTTATTGGCAAAAAAATTTTTTGCAACAAGAAAACTAAAAATTAAGAGGATGGTTGGCAGCAATATTGATATGCTAATGGATAAACATGCTAATTTAGAACAGCTAATCAGCAAAGACATCACTAATGGAAATGTACAGGAAAATGGCCAATGCTGCACATAAACCTGGTATCCACAAAATTAACAGGAAACTGGTTTTGTTTTCATAATCACAACTTGCAAGTCACATCTTTTCCAGGCTTTGCTATAGGCGATATTGACAAACTCTCTGGGCGCTGTGGAAGCAAATCCACACAACCATGCATTCACTTATAGAAATATGAATGTTTAAGGACAGATATTCATATCCAAATAGAGATGAAGGTTTCCATGCTTTCCATTTGATGGGGTCTAAATCTACCCTCTGAGAAAAGAGGGATGATTTCCAGGCAAATGAGAATTTTGCTTATCAAATCATGAAGTAAATCATGATTAAAACACCTGACAAATATACTCACCCTACTGCAGAAAGACACTCCCACATATACTGTTGATAGTCATGGTTCTTTTTAGGTATCAGTTTTACTTCTTTGTCCTTTCAACTTGAAGATATATACACAGATTTTCAGGTTCCAATATAATTTAAATTACTGAAGATGAAATGCATTAAGTACAAGATACTAGGGAGTAGTAAGGATTGTGGCAAACTGAACACCACTAAAGGGGGGGGCAATACTGCACTTGGTTCTGGCCAGGATGTATTCTGATATTGTATGGCCTTATCTATAAACTGCTGTAGTATGTGAAGGGACCAGATCCAAATCTGCAGAATCTCCATGACACAAGACAATGATAGAATAAACAAGAGGAGTCCCAGTATCTAGGGTGTAGTGGAAGCTAGAGGTCTCAAACCTAACCAATGACTCATTGCAATGAACACTTAAAAGCAAAGATGTGTGGACTGAAGGGTATACTGTGTGACCCACTCTGTCACACTATAGCTTCTGTGTGGAGGCTAGTTTTTTTTTATTTGTATGTTAGTTTGTTTGTTTTTGTTTTCTGTTTTTTTGTGTGTGTAGGTAGAGATTTTACCAGGAGTACCAGCTCTAAAAAAAATGCACAACTTAATATTAATTATAAATGCTTGGCCAATAGCTCAGACTTATTACTAACTTTTACAACTTGTTTTGTTTTGGGGGGATTGCAAGGGCAGAGAACAGATATGAAGAGATCGGGATATGGATGGGATTGGGATGTATGATGTAAATCCCACAAAGAGAACTACTTGAAAAGAAGTAGAGGGAAAAAAGACTAACATTTAATAAATGAGACCTCATAAAACTAAAAAGTTTATGTACAGCAAAGGAAATCATTACTGAAGTAGAGAAGAAGCCCACAGAATGTGATACAAAAAACCTTATCAGATATACATCTGACAGAGGGCTAGTGTCTAGACTATGCAAAAAAATAAGCAAAAACAAAACAAAGAATGACCTCAGTCAGAGCAAACCCAAGGCAGTGACATCCACAGGAGCAACCACAAGGGAGCAACCACCTCCGAGAGAGCAGGAACAAGCCAGAGACCTCTGTGGGACTAGGTGTGAGTCAGGGACCTCTGCAGGAGCAGGCCAAAGCCAGGGACATCTGTGGGAACAGGCCTGATTCAGTCGCCTCAGCTAGAGCAGGCTCAAGGCAATGACCTCCACAGGAACAGGTACAAGGGAAACAATGTTGAAGGAGCAGGCCAGGGCCAGAGACCCCTGGAGGGCCAGGAGCAAATTGACAACCTCTGCGGGAGCAGGCCTGACTCAGTGACCTCTGCCAGAACAGGCCCAAGGCAGTGACCTCAGGGGGAGCAGCCCCAAGCAAGCAACTTCTGTGGGAGCAGGGCTGAATGACTCCCAGAATTACAGAGAGACCTCCAGGAGTGCTGAGTGACCTCTGGGAACACCTCTGGGATGAATTGAACCACGGCCCTGACTGCACCATGAGGAGTAAGCATCTAAATGTTGGATCCACTGGCACCTTGAAGATTGATCACCAGAGACAGAGACAGTCCCAACTACAAAAAACAGAGGAAAAATATGGGTGACAAGGTAAGAACATAGTCAACACCACAAAGAACAACAAAAACTAGTGGCCCTATAACAGCAAGACTTAAACACCCAAATATAGATGAAGCAGAAGAAAATGACCTAAAAAATAGCTTTAGGAGAATGTTGGAGGCTCTTAAAGAGGCAATGAAAACTTTCCTCAAAGAAATGGAGAAAAAGACAAACAAAAAATTGAGAAAAATCAACAAATTCCCTAAAGAAAACCAAGAAAAAGCAAGAAAAAGGATGAAAGAAACTATTCAAGACCTGAAAACTGAAACTGAGACAATAAAGAAAACACAAGCAGAGGGAGTTATAGAAATGGAAATTATGAGAAAATGATCAGGAACCACAAATTCAAGGATAAACATAGAATACAAGAAATGGAAGAGAGAATCTCAAGCGCCAAAGATACAATAGAGGAAATAGACTCATTGGTGAAAGAAAACGTTAAATCTAACAAAATATTAACATGAAATATCCAGTAAATATGGTGTACTATGAAAAGACCAAACCTAAGAACAATAGGGATAGAAGAAGTCCAATTCAAAAGCACAGAAAATATATTAAACAAAATCACAGAAGAAAACTTTCCCAATCTAAAGAAAGATATGCCTATGAAGATACAAGAAGCTTACAGAACACCAAATAGACTGCATCAAAAAAAGTCCCCTCGCCACACAATAATCAAAACACAAAACATACAGAATAAAGAAAGAATATTAAGAGCTGCAAAGTAAAAAGGCCAAGTAACATATAGAGGCAGACTGATCAGAATTACATCTGACTTCTCAATGGAAACAATGAAAGCCAGAAGGTCCTGGTCAAGTGTTATACAGACATGCTAAGTGTTAAGAGACCATGGATACTAGCCCAGACTATTATACCCAGCAAAACTTTCAATCACCATAGATGGACAAAACAAGATATTCCATGACAGAAGCAGATTTAACCTACCGACAAACACAAAGTACTTGAAGGAAAACTCCAACCCAAGGAAGTTAGCTACATCCACAAAAATACATACAATAGATTATCTCACAGCAACAAATTCCAAAAAAAGGGAAAAATACACAATAATATTACCAACAATGAAAACTAAAATAACAGGAACTAGCAATCAATGGTCATTAATAACCTTTAATATAAATGGAATCAACTCACCTATAAAAGGACGCAGGTTAACAGATTGGCTATGAAAACAGAATCCATCCTTTTGCTGCATACAAGAAACACACCTCAACCTCAAAGACAGACATTGCCTCAGAGTAAAGGGTTGGGAAAATATTTCCAATCAAATGGACCTAAGAAACAAGCTGGTGTAGCTATCCTAATATCTAACAAATAGACTTCAAACTAAAATCAATCAAAAGAGACAAAGAAGGACATTTTATATTAGTTTCAGGAAAAATCCATCAGTGGAAAATCAAAAGGAAATACTGAACAGCTATGCCCCAAGTACAAGGGAATCCTCATATGATAAAGAAATACTTCTAAAGCTTAAATCACACATTAAACCACACACACTAATAGTGGGTGACTTCAACATCCCAATTTCACCACTGGACAGGTCTATCAGATAGAAAATTAACAGAGAAATATGGGAACTAACATATATTTTGAATCAAATGGACTTAGTAGACATTTATAGAATATTCCATCCAAACATAAAAGAATATACCTTCTTTTAAGCACATCATGGAACTGTCTCAAAAATTGGACACATACTAGGTAATAAAGCAAAGCTCCACAGATACAAAAAAATTGGAATAGCCCCATTTGTCTTATAGGTTTACCATGGCTTAAAATTAGAATTCAACAATAACATCAATTTCAGAAAGCTCACAAACTCATGGAAATTAAAGAATGCTTACTTGACTCATCAATGGGCCAAGGAAGAAATAAATGAAGATATCAAAGCCTTCCTAAAATTCAATGAAAATGACCACACAACATCCCCAAATTTATGGGACACGATGAAAGCAGTGTTAAGAGTCATAATACTAAATGCCTACATAAGGAAGCTAGAAAAATCCTACACTAGTGAGTTAACATAACACCTGAAAACTCTAGAACAAAAAGAAGCAAACTCACCCAGGGGGACTAGATGGCAAGAAATAATCAAATTGAGAGCTGAAATCCACAAAATAGAAACAAAGAAAACAACACAAAGAATCAATGAGACAAAGAGTGGGTTCTTTGAGAAAATCAATGAAACAGAAAAAAAAAACTTTATCCAACCTAACCAAAAGGCAAGGGAGAATATCCAAATTAGCAAAATCAGAAATGAAAAGCAGGACATAACAACAGACATGGAGAAAATCCAGAGAATTAGGTCATATTTTGAAAATCTGTACTCCACAAAATTAGAAAACTTAAAGAAAGGGAAATTTTCTGGATAAATATCACTTGCCAAATTTAAATCAAGAGCAGATAAGCAAATTAAATAGACCTATAACTGCTAAATAAATAGAAACAGTCATTAAATTCTCCCAACCAAATAAAGCCCAGGGTCAGATGGTTTCAGAACAGAATTCTACAAGATTTTCAAAGAAGAACTAATACTGATACTCCTCAAATTGTTCCACACAATAGAAACAGAAGGAACATTGCCAAACTCTTTTTATGAGGCTACAATTACCCTTATACACAAATCACACAGAGACTCAACTAAGAAAGAGAATTACAGACCAATCTCTCTCATGAACATTGATGCAAAAATAGTGGATAAAATGCTGGCAAACTGAAATCAAGAATACAGAAGAAAAATCATCCACCATAATCATGTAGGCTTCATTCCAGAAATGCAGGGATGGTTCAACATATGAAAATCTGTCAGTGTAATCTACTATATAAACAAACTTTAAAAAATACCCACATTATCTTCTGTTTAGATGCTGAAAAACCTTCTACAAACTATAACATCCCTTTATGATAAAGGTCTTGAGAGACAAGGGATACAAAAAACATACCTAAACAGAATAAAGACAATATGCAGCAAGCCAACAGCCAACATCAAACTAAATGGAGAGAAACTCAAAGCAATCCCACTGAAATCAGGAACAAGACAAGGTTGTCTACTCTCTTCATATTTATTCAATACAGTTCTTGAGGTTATAGCTAGAGCAGTAAGACAACAAAGGAAAATCAAGGGGATACAAATCAGAAAAGAAGAAGTCAAACTCTCACTATTTGCTGAGGATATGATAGTTTACATGAGGGAGGCCAAAAGGTCTATCAAGAAACTCTACAACTCATAAACACCTTCAGTAATGTTGCAAGATACGAGATTAACTCTGAAAAATCAGTAGCCCTCCTTTACATAGATCATAAATGGGCTGAGAAAGAAATCAGAGAAACATCATTCTTCACAATAAGCATAAGCAACATAAGATATCTTGGAGTAACTCTAGCCAAACAAGTGGAAGACCTGTATAACAAGGACTTTAAATCTTTGGAGAAAAAGGGGAAATCTTACCAAAATCAATCTACATATTCAATGCAATGCCAATCCAAATCACAGTAAAATTCCTATCAGACCTTGAAAGAACAATACACAACTTCATATGGAAAAACAAAAAAACCCAGGATAGCCAAAACAATCCTGTACAATTTCTGGAGGCATCATAATCCCTGACTTCAAACTCTACTACAGAGCTGCAGCTTGGTATTGGCATAAGAACAGACAGGAGGACCAATGGAACCAAATAGAAGACCCAGATATCAATCCATACACCTGTGAACACCTGATTTTTGACAAAGAAGCAAAAAACATGAGATGGAACAAAGAAAGCATATTCAACAAATGGTGATGGAATAACTGGGTATCAACATGAAGAAGAATGTAAACAGACCCATATCTATCACGATGTACAAAACTCAAGTCCAAATGGATCAAAGACCTCAACACAAAGCCAGCCACACTGAACCTTACAGAAGAGAAGGTGGGAAATACACTTGAACGCATTGGCACAGAAGACCACTTCCTAAATAGAACCCTGGCAGCACAGACACTGAGAGAAACAATAAGTGGGACCTCCTGAAACTGAAAAGCTTCTGTAAAGCAAAGGACATGGTCAACAAGACAAAAGGGCAGCTTATAGAATGGGCAAAGATCTTCACCAACTCCACATCAGACAGAGGTCTGATCTCCAAAATATACAAAGAACTTTAGAAATTGTTCATCAAAAGAACAAATAATCCAATAAAAAATTGAGTACAGACCTAAACAGAGAACTCTCAACAGAGGAATCAAATATGGGTGGAAGGAAATCCTCAACATCCTTAGCCATCAGAGAAATGCAAATCAAAACAATTCTGAGATCCCAGGTTACACCTGTAAGAATGGCCAAGATCAAAAACACTGATGACAATTTATCCTGGACAGGATGTGTGGTAAAGAGAACATTCCTCCATTGCTGGTGAGAGTTCAAACTGGTACAACTGCTTTGGATTTCAATATAGTGAATTCTCAGAAAGTTAGGAAACAGCCTACCTCAAGACCCAGCAAAACCACTTTTAGGTATATACCCAAAGGATGCTCAATCATACCACAAGGACATGTGCTCAACTATGTTCATAGTAGTATTGTTTGTCATAGTCGGAACCTGGAAACAACCTAAATGCCCCTCAATCGAAGAATGAATAAGGAAAATGTGGTACATTTACACAATGGAGTACTACACAGCAGAAAAAAACAATGACGTCTTGAAATTTGTGGGCAAATGAATGGAGCTATAAAGCATCATATTAAGTGAGGTAACCCAGACCCAGAAAGACAAATATCATACCTACTCACTCATAAGTGGCTTTTAGACATAAAGAAAAATAAAGCAGCCTACAAATCACAATCCCAGAGAACTGAGACAACAAATTCAACCCTAAGAGAGACATGCATGGATCTAATGTACATGGGAAGTAGAAAAAGACAAGATCTCCTGAGTAAATTGGGAGCATGGGGACCATTGGAGAAGGTAGGAGGGAAGGGTAGAGAAAGGGAGGGGAGTGGAGAAAAATATAGCTCAATTAAAAAAAAGAAAACAAATAAAACAGAAACCATAAACTTCTGTAAAACAACAACCCAGTTAAAATTGGAGAATAAAACTAAACAGAGAAGCCCAACTGGCTGAGAAATACATAAAAATCACACCAGCTATGAACCACGCAGGTTACATGATGCCTAACCTCACCAGACATACCTACTGGTGAAATAGAGGCATAAACATTATGGTAAAATAAGCTACTTTGCTGATTAGATTTAAATTCCACTCTACAAGATAAAACCTACACTTTGCAGTATTATAGGATATGAAAATATGACCAGACAATCATAGGCTCTAGAGGAGAAATTACTACTATTGTTCTATTAAATGTACATAGCATTAAGCTAACTGCTAATAACTTATCCTTTCCCCATAGATCAATGGCTTTCTTATCCCTAATCTGAGAAGCTTCTATTAGCAGTATAGTGATGCATATAGCAAATAGTTAGTACACAGACTCACAACTCGTCAATTACAATGAATTACTTACTGAAGAATGAATGTCCAGCATTTGAAAGACTACATACACCATCCCTACACCCAAAAGCTCAACGATCATTGTATAAGAAGTGATAAAGAGACTAAAAGAGGCAGAGTAGGGGAAACATATCTTCTGGACACAGCAGAGCACCGGTATAAACAACCTTATAGTGGTTGGGACAGCCTGTACAAAACCTGTGCAAGCCCAGGCTAGACCAAAATTTAGCATGGAGAGATCTGACCACACATCCCACCACTGGCTGTGGAGCCACTGGCAATTGTTAGGTGCTGACGGAGGGAGAGACAGTTTTCTCCAAGAATGTAGCCATCAGTAAACTATCCACTCTCCAGCAGAAGGCCACAAATTCAGGAATATTTGGAGAGCAAAATTGATCTTGGTGGATTAAAAGCAATAGGATGCAAAGTTGGATGAACAGGGAAGGAGGGGTGTATCTGCCAAGAGATACTTGGAAATGAATATGATCATGTCCATCATCGGTATACCTGTACAAATAACAACAGACCATGCACCAGCATATGACTCTAAGAAAATGAAACAGTTTTTTCTTATTAGAATATAAAGCATATTAGAGGTATACCACACAATCCTACAGGTCAGGCAGTTACAGAAAAAACAAATTGAACTCTATAGGAAGTGTTAAATAAATAAAAAGGGATAATAAATACCCCTAGAAATAGATTGCATATGGGCACAGGAGACCTCTTCCTAAATATAATAGCAGTAGCACAGACACTGAGAGAAACAAGAAATAAATGGGGCCTCCTGAAACCAAGAAGCTTCTGTAAAGCAAAGGACATGGTCAATAAGACAAAAAGGAAGCCTACTGAATGGGAAAAGATCTTCACCAACCCCACATCAGACAGAGAACTGATTTCCAAAATACATAAAGAACTCAAGAAATTAGATATCAAAATTCTAAATAATTCAATTAAAAATGGGGTACATATCTAAACAGAGAATTCTCAACTGAAGAAACTCAAATGGCCGAAAGACACTTAAGGAGATGTTCAACATTCTTAGCCATCAGAAAATGCAAATCAAAATGACTCTGAGGTACCATCTTATATCAGTTAGAATGGCTGACATAAAATACATCAATGATTGCTTATGCTGGAGAGGATGTGGAGTAAGGGGAACACTCCTCCATTGCTGGTGGGAACGCACACTTGTACAACCACTGTGGAAACCACAGTTTCTCAGAAAATTGGGAGTCAACTTATCTCTGGACCCAGCAATACCACTCTTAGGCATATACCCAAAGGATGCTCAATCATACTACAAAGATATTTGTTCAATTATATTCATAGCAGCATTATTTGTAATATCTAGAACCTGGAAACAACCTTGATGCCCCTCAACTGACAAATAGATAAAGAAAATGTACATTTACACAATGGAGTACTACAAAGCAGGAAAAAAATAATGACATCTTGAAATTTGCATGCAAATGGATGGAACTAGAAGAAACCATCCTGAGTGAGGTAACCCAGAGCCAGAAGGAGGAACATGGTATATACTTACTCATAAGTGGATATGAGCTGTAAAGCAAAGGATAACAACCCCAGAGAAGCTAAGTAACAAGGTAAACCTTAAGAGAAACATGTATAGATTCCCCTGGGAAGGGGAAATAGACAAGATCTCCTGACAAAGTTCGGAGCATGGGGGTGGAAGAGAAGGAGAAGAGGAGAAGGGAAGTGGGGAGGAGAACTTGAGGAAATGTGATAGTCGAGATGGGGGAAGGACACAGGTGGAGAGCAAGGAAAGAGATATCTTGATTGAGGGAGCCATTATGGGGCTGGCAAGAAACCTGGCACTAGAGAAATTCTGAGGAATCTACAAGGATGATTCCAGTTAACATCCTAAGCAATAGTGGAGAGGAGCCAGAACTGGCCTTGCCATATAGTCAGATTGATGACTATCTTTTCTTTTCCCTTTTTCTTCTTCTTTTTTTTTTTTTTTTAGTTTTTCAAGACAAGGTTTCTCTAGTTTTGGAGCCTATCCTGGAACTAGCTTTTTGTAGGCCAGGCAGGCCTCAAACTCACAAAGATCTGTCTGCCTCTGTCTCCTGAGTGTTGGGATTAAAGGCATGCACCACTATCTTAAATGTCACCATAGAACCTTCATTCAGAAACTGATGGAAATAGAGGCAGAGACCCACAGTGGAGCACTGGGCTGAGCTCCCAAAGTCCAATCCAAGAGTGGGAGGAGTGAGAATATGAGCTAAGAGGTTAAGACCATGATGGGGACATCCACTGAAACAGTTTACCTGAGCTAATCAATGGGAGCTCAGCCACTCGAGATGGACAGGGAAGGAACCAGTATAAGACCAAGCTAGACCCTCTGAATATGGGTGGCAGTTGTATGACTGGGGCAGACTGCACAGACACTGTCAGTGGCACCAGGATTTATCCTTGCTGCTTGTACTGGCTTTTTGGAACCCGTTCTCTTTGGATGGATACCTTGCTCAACCTAGATATAGTAGGGAAGTCCTTGGTCCTTCCTCAAAGCAATGTGCCTTACCCTCTCTGAGGAGTGGATGGGGGTGTGACGGGGGAAAGGTGGAGGGGATGGGAGGAGGGGAGGGAGTGGGCACTGGGATTGGTATGTAAAATGAAAAAATGATAGTTTGTTTTCTTTTAAAAAATAAAATAAATAAATTGAGCAATGTTTTATTAACTTTGAATTTTCTAAATGCTAATGAGAAAGGAACAACAGCATGGTTAGACATTAGATAGTAGAAAAAACTATGGTATTAAATCAGTTGATATACTTTAAAGATGTACTGACCTCACAATGGGAACCAGGACACTGGGGAAGGGGTTTTTCTTTTGTTTCCACAGGAGAAGAAAAGCAATGGCTAGCATCAAAATTGATAAAGAATCATGTTGAACAAGAGACACCTTTTAATTAGAAGACAGTTCATGAAACAGCATGGCTGTTTAATCTAAACTGACCCATAAAACTAACAAATGCTTTTCACTTACTCAGATATAACTTACCAAGAGACAATCTCCCCAACATTATGGTTGGGGAAGGGCTTTGTTTCTGTTTTTTGGGGTAATAAAAGTATCCAGCTAAGGAATCTGAAGAATGGTGGATAAATGAGACATCTGAAAAAAAGGGGACAAGTAATCTAGAAAAAAATGACCCAAGAAAAAAGACTAAATTGACCTACTGATATATATCACATTTACAAGTGGATAAAATTCCTTAAATCTTTCCAAATGTTTGTTTTTTTTCTGTTGTCTACAGACATATAGTGCAAATAGTCTTTTTGTAGTTCCAGTCTAAGTAAAAATCAAAGATGGCTTTGGAGTTTGAGTGTGGTTCTCCTTCTCTAAACCCAAGCATGGTATTAAAATGAAATCTAGAATCTCTGACTCATGTCAGAAGAGCCACCTGATATGGGACAGAAGAAAAAACATATTTAAGGACTATTTTATTGCTACTAATATCATAATCTTCTAGTTTTGTTGACTCTTTAGCAGCATTTCTTAAGGTGTAAAATTTATAAGGTTAACATATATTATAAATAAATAATATATTATATATAATATGTAAAGGTAGATGAAACTTTTCTTAAAATTAGTACTATATATGACCATTAATGTAATATATTTCATACATTTTACATGTGATATATAAAGATATATTATCTATATTTATACAAACATAATATAATTATATATAACACACACATATATTTTCATATATAATATATATTAAATATAGATATACTTAAACTTTTTGCCATGATATTAATGGTCATATAGAGCACTAATTCTAGAGAAAGGTTTCATCTACTTTTCTGTACACAATTTCGAGTTTGAGTTTTGGTAGAGTTTTCTGCAGTGAACCAGGAGCATGCATAGCAGTGACCTTTGAAGTCAGTCTCCATAAAGAGTATGAGACCCCCACAATGAGACTCCTCCAGGACTATGATAACACTACTAGCTTAAAAACATCACCGAAAGATCAACTTTTGGACTACAAACAGCTCAGAAAAATTTCTAAGTGGCTAACTGAGATTATCTATTTTAACGTACTACTCTTGCCAGGTCTTGATATAAGTCCTGCAATTGTCCATTACACAGAGACTGGACAGCAAATGATATAGTTACCTCTCCTAGGACTTGACAATTAACCAAAGTTTCTCTTTTCAGGATCTCCTAAAAATAACATTGCTCCCAGACAGTAGGAAGTAAATTAAAGTATACGATGCTCACATTCCCAGGAGGTGGGGTGGTTGGTTTTTGGTTGTTCAGTGGGTTATGGGTATTTGTCATTGTTTAGGGGGAATGGTTACAAGCTGTTATTAGTAATGATCAGGAAAAAAGCTAAAGAAAGAAAATTGGAATCAAGGTTCTTGTTTTGAAAAAAGGGGGATATACATATGATAGGATATAGAAAAGAAGGATATAGATATAATAAGATAAAAAGGAAGATTATTGAATCTACTTTTTTAAAAAAACTGATAGTTTTGAATGTTTTATATTAGATTGAATTTTTGTATATTGTATATAAATTTTATATATTAATACAGATTCAAGACTAATTTTTTAGAACATATTATACATATATTTCTTCTTTTTATTCAAGGTATTGTATCTATACAACTCATTTAACAATGTAATGCAAATTTTCAGTCCTTGAAAATTATTATTGCCGACTGTTAAGGATAATAAGAAAATACAGGTTAGTATTTAATAACCTATCATATTCCAACTTGCAGTCACATTAGGTATGTTTTTAAGGTCAAACAAAGATATTTTAGTTGGACAGGTCATCTTCAAACACTTCAATGATCTACAGAATAGGGCACTTAAGAAGTTTTAATAACATAGGCTCTTTTTTATGACAATGACACATGTTTGCTGCTAGCAGCACCAATCTACTTCACATAAGTTAATGGGCATTGAAGAAACTCCACATGGAGTTCACTTTCTTTGTGGCAAAAGGCACAGCATCCCAGCCTGGCACCCCAAGGCCTGTCCGGCCATCTGAAACCCAGCCATCGAAGAGGGGCATACAGCTTTCGTGTCCTGGCTTGCCAGGCCTTGAATGGTCCTGAAGATGCCTGCTGTGGAAGAGAGCAGCACAGCTTCTACAGCCTGGTTCTCCAGGGCCTGTCTAGCCCTACAAAGACTAGATGTGTAAGAGGGCAGTACAGCTTCCCTGGACTAGCTTCCCAGGCCTGTCTGGCCCTGCAGTGGTCAGCCATAGAAGTTGGGGGTATAGTTTCCCCTATTTCTTTACTTCTTCAAACATTCTTTTTAAACTATCTACATTTGAATCAGATAGCTAAATGTCATCCTCATAATCGTAAACTATACATTCAGGAAATTGCTTTCGTATCATTTCCAATGGCTGACTTACAAAATATTGGCACATGGTGTGGATATTTAACATTCCCTGTGGAAGAATCTTTCATTGATATCTCATAACAGACTAGGAATTATTAGAAGTAGGCACCATGGAGTGAAGAACAACCTTTAAATCAATAACTACCAGAGACTGTCCTTTAGGCAATAGAGAAGACAAAGAAATGCCAAACTGGAGCAAGCCTATTGGCTGAATCACCCTATTAACAGCTCCTGAATCTGTTACCATTCTCCATTTTCCAGATTTCTTTTTAACAACAAACACAGGAGAATTCCAAGGGTTGGTTGATTCTTCAATATGCTGAACATCTAGCTGTCCCTGTACCAGCTGTTCCAAATCCTATTGTTAAGGGTCATTGCTTAACCCATACAGCTTTGTCAGTCAATCATTTTAAAGTTAGGACTGACTGCTGGTGCCTTTGGAAGATCAGGAGCTGTTGGGCCCTGTTCTGGTATAACCTGAATGTTCAGTGAATGTTCATTATAATATCTTGTAATACTACTCCCAGAAACATATGTTAATTTATGGTTTGTTTCTAAGATTGGGGTAATGTTAATCTGAATATTCCATTACTGTAACAAATCATGTCCCCACAAATTCATTGCTATGTTAGTTGCATATGGTTTTAATTTTCTTCTCTTGTTCTTTTGGCCTTATATATTTGACCCATCTTGCGCTCTGCTTTACCTGAGATAAAATTCTAATCCCTAAAAGATGAACATTTGCCTCCTGAAGAGACCAATTTGGATGCCAAGACTCTGATGAAATTGTTACCTGTGTCTTCCAGACCTTCATTTACAATGTCATTTATTTATATTTTTAATTTGGTCTTTGTTAATTCATAAAAGTTTGACAAAATATTCAGTTTATGGTTTCTCATGAAGTTTTTGTTCTCTCATCTATACATGTTTTATTATCCAGAACAGTACGGTTTCTTAAAATAGGTATTAGGTTCTTTAATTGCCTGGGAAGGAATTTTTTTCTATGATGAGAGGAAACAACTGAACTGGATTTAGCATAGGAGCCTGCAAGAGGTCGGTCATAGAGTTTCCTGATGGCAAATATTACCTTGAATATTTCTCACTTACCTACATTCATTAGTCCAATGATTGCCTTTGGCATACCTTCTGCATAATCCAGAAGAAAGGTACATTCTGAACAGATTATTCTTAGAAAAAACATTGTTTCTAGAAACACCTTATCTAGAGTTTCTTTTAAGGTGACCTTGTGTGCCACAATTATGACATTTGACACTTTGATTTTTCCTCAAACCTCTGGAAATCATCTCTCCCATTCATGTAACATCATGGTCATGAGAGTTAACATTAATTATATCTCAATCCATTCCTCTGAAGGTCCTGACCTTGCTTTTAATGGTCGAATTATTTTTACTTGGAGAATTGATGTTTTCAAGAGCCAGAGATTCAATTGTTATGTGTCTAGCTTCTGAATTTGGTATTATTCTATTTACTGCTGAAGTCAATCTTTGTAAAAAATTCCTAAAGGCTTCCTTGGGCCCTGTATAACTTTAGAAAATGATTCAATTCTTACTTCTCCAATTCCGTCCCAAGCATTCAAAGCTGCTGTGCAGAAGAAACCCAGGGTATGGTCATAATGTGCAGCTTGCCTTTCTATAGTAGCATAATCTCCTTCTCCAAGAATTTGATATTGGAGTTTTACTCCATTGTTCAATAATCATTGTTCAATAAGTAATAATCTGAATCACTTACTCCATTGTAATTGTGGAACAGGCTCTAAAACACCTTTAAACAATTCCATGCAGTCTTTAGGGATAATTCTGTTACAAACTGATCATGAGTTTAACATTTGTTTTACAAAAGATGAATGCATGCCTTATGAAACTATTCCTTCCTTGAATGTCCTTAAATATAACATTGGCATGGGAATTCAGTTAGCTGTAAAAGAGCCTTTGCAACTTGGTAATTACTGTAAGGTTACTGAATTTATTAGAGTTGATTTTCTGAAAACCATAGGTTGTTCCTCTCTATTCTTATAATACAACTCTGAAATTGGTTCTCCATTAAATTCCTCTGTCTGGATTTCAATATTTCTGTGATCTGTTTATTAGGTTTTACTAAGGCATGTATATTAGTGCTCAGATTAACCAACATTTTTAGTGATAAGACAAAAATAATAATGCTGATAATGTTTACAATTGACATTATAAAAATGCCATCTAAATTAGATATCCTCTTATTTAATTGTTTCATTTTCAAACTGTCTAGCATATTATCATACAGAGACCCAAATCCCTCCATTGTAATGATTTTTCCCATTTTCCAAGTGGGAATAAACTCTCTTTACCTAATTCCTCTCTTTAAGACTTCTCAATAGTCTTACCAAATCTACCAATGATGTTAATGAAGATGTTGATGTGGGATTCTACTCTGTATGCTGTGAATATGTCTTATTACCATTGGTTAATAAAGAAGCTACTTTGGGCCTATGACAGGGCAGAATAAAGCCAGGCAAGAAATCCAATAAGAAATATAGAGAGAAAGTAGGTGGAGTCAAAGAGACAACATGTAGCTGCTGAAGGAGACAACTGCTGGAACTTTCCTGGTAAGCCACAGCCTTGTAGCAATACACAGAATGAGAATAATAGAACTGAATTTATTTAAGATGTAAGAGTTACATAATAAGAAGCCTAAGCTAATAAAACAAGCAGTGTTGTAATTAATATAGTTTCTGTGTGAGTATTTGGTCTGAGCAGTCGAGAAATGAACAAGCAGATTCCACCTACAAGATGTGAGACTTATTGCTGCTGCATAGAATAGTAAAAGCCTGACTGGATTACAAGGTAGATACCTAGTTTCGCAGCAACCCAAGAAGGGGCCTGCAATCCAGTGCAGAGAAAGAGAGAAGGGGGGCTGTCTAAAAACACACAGGAGTTTGTTCCAAAAAAAGCATGTGTGGCGTGCAGAAGCAGGGGAGGGCAGGGGGCTACTGCCTGAAAGCAGAACCAGTCAGTGGATGAATCCTGTGTCATTTGGAGTCCAGGTGCTTCTGGTGGCATCTGGAGACTGTTTCAGAGTTTCAGAGAGGCTACAACAAGAAAACCCCAAACTCTCTCAGAGGCTGGGGTGAAGGGGCGAGAGAAAACAAAGCTTAGCCAGGTGGGGCTGGAGCCCCACCTGGAGCTCTAGCAGGAGCCCTGTATCCATCTTCAGCCTGTGCCAGTGGCTAAAAGGGTACAGGAAAACGCCTTTTTCTTGAATTTGTACCCCAAACTTTGGGTGCCAAATGTAGCATGAATAATAAAAACCCAGAGATAAGTTTTGGGGTTCAATCTGAAGATCAGAAAAGCAAAGCAGCCAAGTCATTAGAGAGCTCTTATCTATATGTAATCTTCAGTCTGAAAGAGAGTAAGTTCCTGTCTCATCTTGCTTTATATTCCTCTCTGGGATTAAAGGTGCGCACCCCCACCACCCAGCCTCTATGGCTAACTAGTGTGGCTGCTGGGATTAAAGTGTGTGCCACCACTGCCTGGCCTCTATGGCTGACTAATGTGGCTTTTTTGCATTCTGAACTTCAGGCAAGCTTTATTTATTAAAAGTACAATTGAAATATCACTACAGGGACTTTATCTGAGTCCAGGTTAAATATTCAGGACATAACATTCTATTTCAATTATTCAGTCATTTTCTCATTTCTTTGCTCATTTGTAAAATCATTAAACTGAAAACAAGTAGACAGTCCCTTGGTAGGATAGGGCTTTGTCCTCATCTGATTGGGACACTGGAGCACACCACCATAGATGGAGTGATTTGTAATGACTGAGATGTACTGCTCACAGTTGGTATGAGCAGTGCCATGGCTGGTGAGGGCCTTCCCTCTGCTCCATGATGTGCATCTTAAAGAGAGGTGAGTGTCATGTTTGTTCTGTGTAACACAAGGGAGGAAGATTGGACTGGCCACAGGGGCCTAGGTTACTGATCCTGTCTGTGAGGGAAAAGCCTTCAGGATTGCTCAGCTACAAGTAATAATGAAGCATGTTATTGTTGCTATTTTGGCAGGCTTGTATGACATTGATAAAATTCAGGATTGAATATTCATTATATTATTTTTATGTCTGAATTCTTGAGTCCATTATCACATGTAGACACAGCTTTAGGACTTGCGGAACCAAAACAGAATTCAAGATTCAAAAACACAGGAGCAGGGCATAAACTAATATACAACCATATATTGTCTGCCAGAAGAAACTAATGCCTAATTACCTAGAAAAAAATAAAAAAAATTGAATGACCATTGCTTTAATCAAAATCAACAGTCCCCAGGTCAGACGTCAGGGATTGAACAAAAACCACAGCTTAAGTAAGCAGAGAACAGTTAGAAAGAGGAATGCAAGAGAATTGTCAGATGGGCTTTGTGCTCCATCTTCATTTGGGTCCTCTGAGATCAGAAGTCAATGGAGATACAAGTGTGTCCTTCACTTAGGAATTGATCCTAGGAGTTTGCATAAGGGAATAGCAAATGTGAAATGAATAATTAGCAAAAGCAATAACTGTGCATTACTGTACTGGGTATTGCTGTGAACTCAATCCAGCTGCAGAAATGTGGAAAGCTGTTCCTTTAAAGACCAGAGTTCTGGGGAGATGTGCACCATCATGCACTGTCATTAGATGAGCGATTTCCCTATTTTTCCTATTTGCAGGGGATGCTTTCTGAAAACAAGCTTCAGATCCAGGTAAAGCCCCAAGATAGAAAGCAGAGAGCTGAACCGGGATGATAGTGGCATGGACACAACTGTCCACAGAGCTATAAAGGCTATGAGTCAGGCTGGGAAGATTCAAATGTGGGTCACAAAGGAACCCAGAGCAAGTACCACAGAGCTGGGCTCTGGTCTTACAGATTCACAGTGTGTGGCTGCAAATTGGGTTAGATAAGGAGTGAACTACAGAAAAAAGCCTCTTGATCCATCATGCCCCCAATTCAGTGCAATTGTCATTTCTGTGCCTTTCAATTTCAAGTTCAGATGGGAACTTGCTTTAGTATGGTATTTCCTGTTACTGCCTCACAGAAGAGGATAAATGCCTGTAATCTCCCAGTTCAAAGAAGTTAGATAACTTCTTGATATCCTGCCAGGCTATAAATTTTAATCCACTAACTTTCTGCCTATCCTATACAACTGCAGCATTAGCTGTGGATGGATGTCTGTGGACACATATCTGCCTTTATGATGACTCAGATCTTAGCTCTCCAGTTCTCTGCCATGCCTTATTAAGGAGCTCAGAGTTGCTGTAGGAATTCCTACAACCAGTAGCCTTTAAGTTACCCACCCATGTGGGCATGACCTCTTATACTATATATGCTGATGTAAATTGCATGTCTGGCCTCTTTTCTGGTTGCGAGATTCTGCTGTTGTTCCCCATTCCAGCAGAGGATTATGATCTGTGAGTCTGCCCCTAAATAAATAACCCTCTATTATACTCAATTCTGAGCTAGTGTGGGATTTCTTTTAAATGTTTTTCTTCATCTGGTGCCCAATGTGGATCTGGACTTTGCTGGGAGGCCATGACCTCGTGGTGATGCACAGATTAATGGAGATGGGTTAAATTAAGATGCAAGAGTTAGCCAATAAGAAGTTAGAGCTAGTGGGCCAAGCAGTGATTTAAATAATACAGTTTCTATGTGATTATTTTGGGACTAAGAGGCCAGGAACTAACTAGTGGCCTCCTCCAACAAATTGGTGCCCACATGACCAAGTAAAATCCACTTAAAACCTGAGAGAGTTTGGGAAGGAATTACAGGCAAACACACACACACACACACACACACACACACACACACACACACACACACACACCCCAGAGTTAAGCACAGCTTAACACCATGGCTCCTTTAAGAGTGGTTTTCCTGAAAAAAAAAAGCCATACCTATTGAAATGCCAGTTTTCTGGGCCATGCTGTCAGTGCAACCACTGGCTCTTTCAGGAGGCCAAGCATTTAAATGGAATTCGTGAGCAGAGTGCTACAACTTGCTTATTGACAACATAGACTGGCTGTGTGGCTAAAAATAGGGCTGTGAGCATGGCTCTCAGAGGTAGCAAAAAGCTCCTGCATGCTGGACTGGGTGGGGCAAGCAGGAAGTGCTGTATTTCCCCTAGCAGTGGCACCACTCATGATCATAAGAAGCACTTAGCATTTTAAGAAGCACTCCTGGGCAGTAAAGAATTACAGATCATAACAGGACAGATTCAGACATAACAGGCCTCTAAATGGGTCACAGTTTTGGATAAATGCATGTAGATTTGGGAGAGAGAGAGAGGAAAAAATAAAATATAGACAGTTATAAAAAGAAGTAAATGGTTTAAAAAAAGGTCTTTAAAAAGACAGTACAGACAGTCATAGATTAAAGGAGAAAAATAATAATAAGCAATGTAAAAATGGAATATACATAGAGAGTCTGGATTATGTATATTATTGTATATTCATTGAATTATTTGACTGTGAAGGAGCTAAGCACAGAGAGACATTTCATTGTATGGACTGCTAAGTTAAACCAACATAAAGGTATCTTGACTTTAGAATTTGGGTCTGAGAATATGTTGCTTTGAAAAAGAGGTTCTTCTTTTGTTTCCACTGAGGATGAGAACCTGTGGATTTCTTCCAGACTAATATGGTTTGATGCACCAAGACCCCGTGAAAAGTCACTGTGAATACCCCCCAAATACTTCACTCAATAAACAGCAGGAAGCAATTTGGAGAACTATGCCCATTTGGGGGGAGAAATAAATAGCAATTATTCCCAAAGCAATAGACTTAACCTTATAAAGAGAACTTCTTGGATTCTTCCCTAAATTGTATGTGATGTTCCAATAACTGGAGCCCATACATTTTATACTGATGCAAATAAATCAGGGAAGGCAGGCTACAAATCAGAAGAATTAATAAGGTGGGACAAAGCCCTTATAATTTTGTCCAAAAGGCAGAATTATATGCTATTCTCATGGTGTTAAGGGATTTTAAAGAACCTCTTAATATAGTTACTGATTCACAATATGCAGAAAGAGTTGTTTTACATATTGAAACCACTGAATTGGGAAGGAATTATAGGCAAACATACACACAACAGAGTCAAGCACAGCTTAACACCATGGCTCCTTTAAGAGTGGATTTCCTGAAAAAAAAAAAGCCATACCATTTGAAATGCCAGCTTTATACTAGATGATACAGAATTGACTTCATTATTCATACAGGTTCAAGATATAATTAGGAATAGGCTTTTTCCCATATACATAACACACATCTGATCCCATATAGGTCTGCCAGGTCCTCTAGCACAAGGTAATGTAGACATTGATAGATTACTGATTGGAAGTGTATTTAAGGCCTCAGAATTCCATAAGAAACATCATGTCAATAGCAAAGGTTTAAAGAAAGAATTTTCTATTACATGGCAACAAGCTAAGAAGTTTATAAAGAGATGTCCTACTAGCTCTTTCTATAACCAAACACCGCTACCTGCAGGGACTAACCCAAAGGGTACTCAAAGGAATGAAATATGGAAGATAGATGTGTTCCACTTTGCAGAATTTGAAAAATTAAAATATGCACACCACATCATTGACACTTATTCAGGTTTTCAGTGGGCAACTACTTTAAGCTCAGAAAAGGCTGATTCAGTAATCAAACATTTATTAGAAGTTATAGTCATCATGGCTATACCTGCACAAATAAAGACAGATAATGGTAAAGTGGGTATCTCTAAGAAAATGAAACAGCTTTTTGCTTATTATAATATAAAGCATATTACAGGTAAACGACATAATCCTGCAGGTCAGACAGCTGTAGAAAGGTCAAATTAAACTATAAAGGATATGTTAAACAACAGAAATGGATGGGAAATACCCCCAGAAATAGATTAGATAATGCTTTATTAACCTTGAATTTTCTTAATGCTAATGAGAAAGGAACAACATCAGCAGAGAGACATTGGATGATAGAAAAGTCTTCTGAATTAAATCAGCTGGTGTATTTCAAGGATTTGTTGACCTCACAATGGAAACCAGGAGATGTGCTACATTGGAGAAGGGATTTGCTTTTGTTTCCACAAGAGGAGAAAAACTATGGATACCATTAATATTAATAAAGATTCACTTTGAAAAAGAGAAATCTCTTGAGAAAGAGAAATGATAGCTCATCCACAATGGTGACACCATTCAGGTGGTAAGGAAACAATATAGAGTTGTGGCAGGATTCTGCTCTTGTCTTTACAGGAAAATACACATCTTTAAAAATTCAAGAGACCCTGCATGTTTGGATGCTGACAGAAGGAAAAATAACTATCCATTAAAGATAATCAAGTAAAAGGAAATTGGCTTGTATGGACAGGTGATCAAAACATATACATTTAAATATATGTATATGAATATATAAAGCTGGCTTTGGAGCTGGACAATGGCTCTGTCCTGCTCTAAATCCAAGCATGTTGTTAAAGAAATAGTCAGAGTTTCTGTCTCATGTCAAGAGCCATCTAGTACGGGATAGAAAGAAAAAAGAATTTAGAAAAAGTTTTACTTTTTCTCATACCTGTTTTTGTCTCTATCAACCTTTCATTGAATATATATGTCTGTATAGGTCTATATAAATAATGTTTAAGTTTTCTTCAATGAACAATGAATATTCCTGCAGTAATCTTTGAAGTTTCCAGGAAGAAGACGGGGCCCCACAACAACAACTCCACCTGGTCGATATGACATCATGGTGCTGATAGTGCTACTATGAGACCTGTTTTGGGTACCAGCTGCTCAGGATGGTTCCAACTTGGTTAGCTGAAATGGTGCACTTTTTTACAACGTTTTGGCCAGAACTCCAAATAGAAACCTCAGAAAAACCTTACCGAATACTCAGAGACTATTTGCAATTATACCAAACAGTAATCTAGAAACTTAACCATCATTTTACTTTCACAGGACCCCATAGAAAGAACATCACCCCCATGACAGCTGGAAGTAATTCTAGAAGACAATGTCCCCTGTCCCAACAAAGTTTGTCCTCAAGGTTAGGGACATCATTTAGAGGTTGATTATAATTGGTATAGGGTTGGGGGTTGGGGGAAATTATATAGAATCAGGCATCTCTATGAAAAAAAAAAGAGGAAATTGGATGGGATAATAGATTGGTGTGAGCTTACTCATTCTAATAATAATAGTGAGTAATGAAAGAAATAATGTGAGTTATTATTTATAGGCAATTTACATTGGTATAGATTCTTGTATATTAATACAAACTTAAATTATATTGAATATGTTCCTATTTATTCTACAATATTTGTATATCTAGGCAAAGTTGTTTTGTCATATTGTATGCATGCATGCTTCTACCCATGATTAAGATATTTTGTATATCAATACAATTTTAAGATATATTTAATCATATTGCAATATACATTTCTACCTCTGATCAAGATACTTATACATTGTTTACATTTTGAGATCATTGTCCTCATTTGTTGCACAGTTGTTTAAAGATTGTTTAATATTCTAATATGAAGTCTTAGTCTTTAAGTTATATAAGTATTAAGATTCATAGGTCAATAGTCATCCATGTTTGTCATACTTATAGTTAAGCTAATCAGGTTCTTTAGATACATAGAGATTGTATTCTGCATAGATAGGTAATCTTCAACCACTTCAAAGAGCTGTAGAATATGGCATTTAAATAATTTAGGGTTCTGTTGAACTGAGACATGATTGCTCCTGGAAGCACCGATTTATTCCTAAGAGAGTATTGAGCACTGAAGACACTGCACATGGAGCTTGTTTTCTTCTTGGCAAAACTGGCCTTGTGGCAAGGAACTGCCCATGCATCAACCACTGACAAAATGCACGATGCCTGGACAGGACAAGCAGGATACAAGAAAAGAGGCTGTCAAATCTTGCCAAAACAGGGTAAGACGGTTTAGAAAAATTTCTTGCTTCTGAAAATAGTCTGTCAGTTACTCTAGGCCTTAGCCAAAGTTGGTTGCTCCAACACTGCAAATGAGACTTTGAATGATTGCCCAGGTAGCCAGTTGTCTCTGTCATTTGTTTCACATTTTGTAAGTTGCTTGATTACACTTCCTGCTTACTCAAGTAATAATTTTTCCCTTCTGGGGTCTTTGTTGGGGTTGAAGGCTAGATAGTTCTAGTTACTTTCTTCTCATGACTTGACCAAGTTATTTATTATACAAGACTTAAACTAATTAGGATAGGATAATTACTGAAACATTTATTACATGTTTTTTGCTTGATATTGTTGATGCTGTTTGTAATTCTAATTTTTATACCTGATATTTGTTCTTAGTGTATATAACTTTGTATTAGTCTTAGAACTTTCTTATTTAGACAAAAGAGTGAAGTGTAGGAATTCCTACCACCAGTAGCCTTTAAGTTACCCACCCACTTGAGTGTGGCCTCTTATAGTATATATGCTGATGTAAAGCGTGAATCTGGCCTCTTTTCTGGCTGCAGGATTTGGTTGCTCATCCCTGTTGCAGCAGAGGATTTTGATCTGTGAGTTTATCCCTAAATAAATAACCCTCTATTATATTCAATTCTGAGCTAGTGTGATATTTCTTTTAAGCAACCTTCTTCACAGAGCCTGTCCTGAAGTGGCACCCACTGGATCAATGACAAAAAACACATTGGAAGTAATTTTTTAGCAGACGTATTGTTCCACTTCCTAAACACACAATTAGTGTGGTATTGTACTATTATTATGTAATACAGTGTGTACACCTATGTAACCAGTAGCTTTTCTGAAGATGATCTGGAGAACGAAGAATATATATTCAGTGACAGGAACAAAAGCAAATAATGCCAGTCTTAAGGAAGATGAGAGACATGATTAACCCTATAAAAATGAATATAGATCTGAGAATTGGAGTGCTCATTGAATATGTGTGAGGTCCTACATTTGACATCAGAACCATGCATATATAGACACATACATGTGTATACACACATGCATATGCACACACTCATACACATGAACATATGTACACTGATTGTGAATACCATCATGTCAGAGAAACACATCAGGATATTTTCTCTGACTTCTATGCATGATGGTGAGTGGCCTAATTCATGTATTAGTTGGAAAAAGGTACACCCATTATTCAGGGAAAATTTCCTCTGGCATTAAGTTCTAACCGAGGTTAGAGGTCAGCAAGATGGATAATGTCCTGAAGGTTAGTTCAGAGAACATAGAAAAATCTTTCTTCAGAGCTCTTTCTTGAAATCAATGACAGAAGTTGAAGACTCAGCACTAAGTCTGCATGAGGGACCATGAGCTTGAACTCAGAAGTTCCAGAGAAGCATATTCCCTTGACAAATATTTAATCACATTTAAACTTAAAGAAAAATCTAAACATATAGTGTCAAATATACTTTTTTATTATTTCTTTTACTTTTGAGATTATAATATAATTACAATACTTTCCTCCCTCTCTTCCCTTCAAACCTTCCCTTGTACTCCTCCTTTCTCTCTTTCAGTCTGTGGCCTCTTTTTCATTAATCATTCTTACATGCATACATACATATAAATGTAAATGCAAATATAACCCGTTCAGTCTGTATAGTGTTACTTGCGTGCATATTTTCTCGGTTGGACGCTTTTTAAATTCTATAGTTTTCTCCATTCCCCTTTGTGTGTGTGTGTGTGTGAGAGAGAAAGAGAGAGAGAGACAGACAGAGACAGAGAGAGACACAGAGAGAGGGAGACAGAGACAGAGACAGAGGTTGGGTGATGATGAGGACATCTTACAGAACCCTTTGCACCTTCCTGCTCAGGCAGGGTCACTCAGTTGAACCAGAGCTCCTTGAAATAGCTAGAGGAGACATCCATCTTGAAATAGCTAGAGGAGACATCCATCTTGACAGTGCATCTTTTATATTTGCCTTTCAATGCAGGTGACCTGTTGAGTGACATCCATACTCAGCATTTATGAATGTTCTGAGGATCTGCACTGAGGTTTACAGAATTGCTGCACTTTAACAGCTAGCAACTCAACCCTAATTCTATTATTATTATTTTTAAAGCAAAATAGTGCATGCATATTGCTAAATTAATAACTAAAATTTAAATGTTAGTCCTACGGATGCTTCTCTACACCAGTATTTAATTTTGCTTGTGTCTATCTTATCAGACTGTCTTCAAATTGATGTTCTTGCTGTTTGATCCCTGATACTTACTTTGAAAATAAAGGGCATGCTATACCAAAAGTATAGCAACAATGTAAGGTAAGATTGTTTTACAAACTCATGAAACCAAAGAATTTTGCATGAGAAATTATTGTAATTAGACACATCTGCTGGCTTCAGTTGAGACTCCTCACTGCAGTAAGACAGAAGTAGTATTTTCAATAAAGTTTGTAGTTCATTTACTTCTGCAGAATTTGGGGAACTTGAGAAAGCCAATACTGGGACAAGACCAGAAATCAGTACACACATATCCTTTAATTTGCTATATTCTCACAATACATTTTTCCTTCTTATATTCTATTATATAATCATTTTTCTAGCAAAGTTTTTAATTGTATCTGGAGAGGGACAGGTAAAGATGAACTCTCCTGGGTTGGTTGGGTTTAAAAATCTGAGATTTGGAAATTGACTGCTATCACAGCCTCCCAGACCAATGATTATGATCTTGAAAGATTAAGTAATTTAAGCCTCAATTTCTTCATTTGTAAAATGAAGGCATTCATCTATAGAACTCAAAGTCTCATTTTCTACAAGATTTAATGAGATGCAAATGTGAAGTGCTAAGGACAGAGAAGGGTTCATCCAACGCCCTTCAATGCTGACTTTGGGATCGGTGGCTGCCAGGAGCATGCAGGCTTTCCTTTGTTCTGGAAGGAGATTTGCATTTTATTTGGGGCCTTTAAAACAGACAGTCCCAACAACAAGGACAGTGCCAATCATTTGAGAAGATCAACTTTCAGGGATGCTTCAACCAAATTTAGATTCAGCAAAAGAAACCTCAAAATCGTGCCATGACAATGAGAGCTTTCACAAAGACACTTGTATTGGGGCTTCATTGTTCCTCTTAGGAGAAGGTGTTAGTGTATCATCCTTACAAAGGGAGAAATGGAGATGGGAACAGGGGCACATCAAAGTATGTCTAGGTTATAGACTAGGATTCTGGGCTTGGAAATCTGTGTAGTTTTTCTATGTAAACCCTAATAACAATGTCAGGTTAGTGTGGGGTTTTAAACTCACCAGTCCAATTGAAGAGTTGATCGGTAATGGGAGAGTCACTTAATGAACAATTGTAGTCTTAAAATATACATGTGTTAGTCTGAAACTGTGCAGTGATTTACACTCTGCACCTGAATTTAACAACACCTCCATTTCTCATTTGGTTTTATTTGCTGAAGCTGTTAGACTATATCACATTAATAAAACATCCAGTGTCCATTAATAAGATATTGGAACTCTCAGTTCATGAGTCCCTTCACTTTTAGGTTAGGAAGTTCATGCTGGCATCTCAGGCAGACCCATTTGCTAATACAGCTGCAGGTGTTGATATTTCAGCTATTTGCTCATTGACGGTTTGTTGTTATGCTGCCTTGTAAACAATTTTTCAGTTTGCACTGCATTGCACTGTATCCCGCAATATTCTCTCTCATTCCCTTTCTTTGACCACATCAGCTCCACTGTAATCATTCCTGCTCTGTTATTTCATTCTCTCCACTCCACCTCAGCTTTGTCCAGCCTATCTTCAATTCTTCTCTTCCTTGTTCTCCCATTTTCTTTTTTCTCTTCCCCTCTTTTTATAATCTTCCCAGTTCTGCCACCATCATTTTTCTTCTTACATGTACATGAGCAAACACACCCAAACCCTAACTTTCCCTTAGATGTGTCAGAGTAAACTCCTAGGGAGTGCTTAAGGCTAACACAAAAGTGAGTAAATGTACCCTTCACTAGAAACTTCAACTTTTTCTTTGAAGTTGAATTTTGTTCTTGAATGTTAATGATGATATATTTGATATCTGTAAATCTGTCTGTACTTGTCTGTGCATGTGAATATATACATGAGCAAAAGTGAAAAAAAGAAAAGAAAAAATTCTCCAAACTTCTGCTTTGACTGCAAGATTAGAGGTTCTAACTTCTTGATTATTCCTTAACGAGAACATTTTAGAGAAATCAGTATCTTTTGTCCTCTTTCCATATAGATTACTGCAGTTTGCAGACAGCCCCTTTTGCATATTATGTAAATAGAAAGTTACATTAACAACACTGTAGGTAATGCAGGAACACTTTTAAAAAATTCCTTTTTTTCTCATAGAAAGAGCTCCTGATTAAGAACTGTGGCTGCTGTTCATCCTTAATTCCTTGCTGACTCCCCAAGTGCTGTCTAGGATGCCTTAAATTCTTTTCATAAAACCATCAGTCCTAAATGATTTCCAGTTGGCCCTGGTGCAACCCTGTTCTATTCTTGGGTGAGAGTTAAGGTATATGAGCTGTGGTAAGGGCTATCATAATAAAATCTAGTATCCTTAGACAGAAATTTTGTAAGAGGGTTGGGAATCCAACAGGGTGAGAGCAAACAAACTTTCAGATCACTTCAGAGCTGAATAACTGGGCTGCCTCTCCAGCAAAGAACAGGAGTCAGTGGGACAGGAGAGGAACCCTATGCTCCTCATGGTCAGTGTCCTGTTATACAGAGACACTTGGTGCTTTTGCTGATTGATGTTAGGAATTTGTAAAGCTATTAGAATAATGAAATACTGCTTGTAAGCTGATTACATATGAGAGACACAGAAATACATACACATATTACAAAATAGCCCCAAGGACAATGTAGCCATTCTTACAGCAAGCCTTGTTTTAGAGAACAATGTCTATTTTTAGTAGAAACAAAGCACTCAACGTGCAGGCCAAATCCACAGTTCTATCCCTGGCTCACCACAAATGATGAAGATGAGATCTGCAGAGTTGTCAAGTACCGTCTATGATCTCTGCAGCTGAGTGGTCTAGCAGTTTGCTTATGTGCTTGACTTCCACCTTAAAATAGAGGAGAGAGCTGCTTGATTGATTCAAATAGAAGGATCTGATCAAACCTCCCAAAGCTACAAAAAATGATGTGGTTTCTCATGAGTCTGGATGACCTTACAAAGAAAGCACAATTCTCCCTGTGAGCAGAGACGACAATGTCTCCACACTGGCAGGGCTGGGTGCTTTCCCTCGTGCTCTGTCTGAAAATGTGTGTTGTGATTGTGTGTGACACAATTTACTTATTATTATGGCAGTATGAGTTGAATGTGATTGAAAGCTATCAAAAGGCACAGCGTTTGAATGTCAAACATGGCTTGTCTTTAATTCCAGACAATCTGGTTGTCTGTTCATCTTCCCTATCCGCATTGATTCCCTGCTTTCCACTGAGTGGCACTGAGAATTTTTTTTCATTTTTCTGTTCAGGTCAACATATCTGAACATTTGGAGAGCCGGAATGAAAACCAGTTTAAAGCTATGTTGTGAATTTCTGCTTAAATAGGTTGGGTAGGAGAACAGCAATTAAATTTTTATAAGAAAAAAAATCTTCCATGAAGCTTACTCTTTTCTGTATTTAACTCTTTCCCACTTTTTCTTTCCAACTTCATTAGCCTCCAAATAAGCACAGCATATTATGGATGTCGAAGGAAGTTTTATTTAGACTTATAAGGGCTGATCTATTCCCATACTGTTTAAATTAATGTTCAAAAAAGAATTCAAACCACATTCTAACATTTGGACTATGTAAGAAGGAAACAGATTTTTTGGAGAAAAAAAAAGATGTTGCTTTAGCTAAGCAAAGTGGGCTGCAGGAGCACAGACATGCGCAGACTGAGTTTCTAAATGTGTGTATTATCTGATAAGATCAATTCAGAGAGTAAATGAGCCCCTGGGCAACTTCCTTCTGTTCTGTCTTCTCCTTCCCTCCCTTCTTTCTTTCAGCCCCTGCCCTTTATTCTTTTTTATTTTCTTCCCTCTTCTTCTCCTTTTCTACCTTCTCCTTTCTTCCTAACATATGGACTTTTACTTTTATCTCAGACACCTGCAGTCTGAGGCTTGGAAACATTTGGGGTTTTCACCTAACCAGTTTCTTTTCCGACCAAATTAGCTTCAGAAATGCAGGGTGACTTTGAAATCAAGAATCTCTTGAAATAGAATGGCCTCAATTTACATCAGTTAGATTCGGAGAATTAAGTTCCCAATGCCTTCCTCAAACACTGCCCTCTGCCCACACACGGGATGTTTTGTTAGGGAAGCATCCACACGTGGGATCACTCACTGTCAGAAAACAGGTATGGAAGATAGACAAAGTTACTGAGTTTGTGTTTTCAATGCAATCTGCCCCTCCCACCCCAGTTTCTCAAGTGCAAACATTGAGAGATAAAGAAGTGTAGATGAGACTTCGGAAAGGGCTGCAAGGCTAAAATTCTGTGCATTTGTCTGTGTGTTGAATGAGTGAATTACATTTCAATTAGCCAGCTTTTAGCAACAGTTACTTACTTTAGTGTGTTGGCTTCTATTTGTAGCACGTATGGTAATATATTTTTCTATAAATGAAGTGTAGTTTTAATGAGAAAAATAAAAGAAATTAGTAAGCCAGAAAAATGTCAAAGTCTACCTTTAAAAAAACATTTTCACCTTCTAGACAGAAGCTGCCGCCTGTCTCTCATGTTCTAAATATTGTAGTGCTTGCCTTTGAAAATAGCTGACATCACTGAGGAGGTGAATGTTTGACTTCTTCAAACTATTGGATTCCAGAGAGCCAGGAGCAGTGAACCTGTCCTGGCATTACAAGAAGCTTGAGGATTTCTTTGACGAAGCTGAATGAGGGCAGAATATGCTGGGAGTTAGTACACCTCATTGAGCACATTAGTGTTTTGCAATGATTTTCAAATAGAACAAAACTCTATCTGAGCTGTGAAGATTCACAAGCCTTTCATGGGCCCAAACCCTTAAATAACCTATTTCATTTTCTTTAAGTCAGTCTCTCCACTCATCTAACCTTGAGTCACGTATCAGTGAATCCAGTGAACTAGTCCATAGACCAGAAGGTGCTGCAGGATAGCCTGTCCTACCTCCCAGCTTACTTACCTAAAGTGTGATTTTTACGCACCATCCACACCCAGCATACCCAGGGGGTAGTGCAGAACCCACAGACTGACCCTGAAGAAGAAACCAGCCTATGCGGTAAACCAGCTACCCAATTACCTTGACTAGATGGATGCCTGAGGTGATCTGCTGTATTGTTGATCACAGGTAATTGTGCAGAGCAAATCCAATGGTTCATCCATACAGGGAGAGGGGAAAGAGACCAGGGATGCCATCCTAGCATGTGCTTTGAGGGCAGAGATGAGGCATCATAAAGGATCACCACGTGTAGGGGTTTCTAGAATACATTTGACGTCATTCTAGATAGCTTACATATTTTTACATATTACAAAAATCCAAGACCAACTTGTAGCTGGGGGAAAAAAAAGAGGAGAGCAAGAAATACACTGAATATCCTAAAATACTCCAAATCCATGTGAGAAGCACCTGTTTATCTTTGAACTTTTTAACAACCCAGTGGTGTGAGTAGAGAAAAGTCTGCTGTGAATAACTCTTCTCTGAGAACACCAGCATCCCTGAGAAGTGGCTTCTGTGAGCCATAGTAAGATGAGTCTGAAGGCAACCCCAGAGGTGGCAAGCAAGGTGAGCATGAGACAGACCCACAATTCAGTTATTTTACATTCTCCCAGATAAAGTCCGGCTTCTCTTAGTGTCAGAGAAGTTGTTGAATCGTGCTCACCAACAAAACAATGTGAAGGAGAAAAGTTCTAGCAACCTGTTCCATAAATGTCCTGAGAAATTCTGACCACTAGAAACAGAAATGTTACATCAGTAAAGGAAAATGCATACAGCACCACCAGAGAGAGCATTTCATACTATTGTTTCAACCTTCAAGAGGACAGTTAAAAGTAAAAGTTGTTGGTGTGCGTGTGTGCATGTGTGTGCGCACGTATGTGTGCATGTATGTGTGGGGGGGTTGGTGCTTTTTTTGTTGTTGGAGTCCTATTCAGAAAAATATATTCAGATCTGTAGCTATCTGCTTCAAAAGGAAGGCTGGGGGCACAGAATGCTATTTTGTAGTTTTGTTTTTGTTTGTCAGTGTATGCAGAGGGATCTGGCTGTGGAGTGGGTATGCCACTACAGCTCACATGTATCACCCACTACATGTCCTGCCTCACCTTCATCTCCTCTACCCTAAATCTACCAAAATTACACCGTGAGTTTTCATTGCCCCAGCCACACACCAGAGGCATTATCTCATATCTGTGGTATTGAGTGCTGTAATCCTACAGCTAAATGTGGTAACCCAAATTTCACAGGGATGCTGTAGCAGGCTTGTCAAGATAACCAATCTTAGCGTGTGGAGTGCGAGGTTGAAATCAGCCTGTGGGCTTGGAGCAGTGCGGATGCTTTGTGTGGCTTCTCCTACGCACTCTATAGCTTACCCATCCTTGCAGAGATCACAGGAACCCTAAATAGCAAATATGGCATCTGAACTAGAACACCACCTGTTTTGTGTCAGGGTAGATGGGCTTCTGCCACCGGCGGTTTCTCTTTCTTCTCCTCATTTTCAGTGGAGAAGAGACAAAGTTTAGCATCCATCTCTGTTGTCTGGCTGTCTGAATATATGCAAAATTGTTAGCTTGTATATATCCCTCATTATCTGCACCTTAGCCAGCAGCTCTTACCCTACCCACACGACGTGACCTACATATATCTTTAACATATGTTGCTTTGGACATTTTATAGATGCTCGTAGGTGCTTGGTATCCTAGGCAAGAAAAATCACTGTTTGACAAGCCTCTTTGTTCTATATTTCAGAATATTTATTGTTGACTTTTGTGGCTGATCTCTCTTTCTCTCTTTCTCTCTCTGCACTCTCTTTCTCTCTCTGCACTCTCTTTCTCTCCCACTTCCCTCTCCTCTCACATCAGATTACTTAGAAACATGCAGGTTTGACACATGCTTTTACCTGAAATTCTGTCTACTCCTGCTGCTTTATTGGACCCCCTAATTACTTGTAAAAAATAATAATAAATTGGGCAGGTGTTTGCTCTTCCAGTTGATTAATTGACAATGATTTCACCACAATTGACAGCAGAAAGCTAGGAAGCTGCAGGTTGGGGTTCACCAGCTTGAGAGGAGAATTTACAAAAGGCTGAAATTGCCAACAGGCTATGTTTTTCATTCCCGGCTGAGAGATTTCTTCATCCCAGTGTTGAGCACTGTCACAGTTAGAATTCATTATTTTATACTTGTGAAACTCTGAAGCAGATAAAATGAGTTTAGAAATGCTTTTTGCTGTAAGTGAAAAAGATCACCCAAATGAGTCCCCGTTAACTGGAAAGGCGTGCAGTACACCAGAACAATGGTGTCTGATGGCCGCTTGACCTCGCCTTTTCAAAGTGTCTGGGATGCTTGGCTTTTCAATTCAGCTGGATCAGAAGTGGCAGCAGCCAGCAGAAGGTGGCCTCTGAGAACTGAGTATGCCTTCCAGAACTCCAGTCTAGCAAAGCTGGGGGACTCTGTAGTAATATTTTTTAAAGTTTCAAAAAAACAAACCCTACATGATATTTTTATACTTCACAAATAAAACTGCAGAAAAATGAAGAGACCTGAATTGCAGAAGCAGACCAGTGAAGCAACACCCTTTCCTACTGTTTGACTGAGATGAAAACTTCACAAGTCTTATAGGGATTCTAGAGATAGACGCAAGAGTTATAGATGTTATAGTTTGAATTCAGAGTCCAGAGCAGACAGTTTAATTTCAGATGAACAGGGTTTCAGAATAGAAGTAGATTGGTTAATACAATTTACCATGCCAAAGAATGTGGTGAAATATGTAAAGTAAGCTAGAAATGAGCTTTGGCTTGAGCTGGGCCGTATTTTTATATTGATCCTTAGAACCCATTCACTCACTCTATTTTTATTTTACAGCTGGGCTTGTAAGCATGAATAATGTAGTTACACAAATAGCATGGAGAGTGAGTGTAGCCAGGAGGGAGGGAGAGAGAAAGGAGTCCATATCTCCTGACAACAACTGCAAACAGGGCAGATGTTTTTACGCTTTTAAAGAGACAATGACCGATAAAGAAGACAAAGCAGTAATACTTATCATCTCAAAATGCACCTTCAGTTGTTTTTCTTGAAATAGAAATGGTTGGAATTATTGTGACATAATTATGATGTTTGCAACTGATCAAATTTATAAGAAGAAATAATTACATCTCAGATTCATGTCAATATAAGAATGAAATTGAAAGCCATCTCACTTTACAGATGAACCCCAGGACAGGCTTGAAATTCTAAATATTTTAAAGACACATTTCTCCAAAATCAACAGGCCATTTAAGAAAAAATGATAACACAAATTCTGTCTTGAATGTTTGTGTTTAAGAGAGATTATATTCCCTTTGATTGAAATGAAAATATACAAAATAGAAATTTAATATTATTGTATAATTTCAGCAAAGGACTTTGTGCCCCATCTCTATTTTCTGATATTCCTAGCCTTACCTATAAAACAGCTTCATGTTCTTTGAATGTTCTTGTTTTCCAACATTTAACATGTTATTTCCTTAGAACAAAGTATGCATGGAAACATTTGACCTAGTTCTTTTAAAAAACATATATGTATGTCTATATACATATATGCGCGCGCGCACACACAAACACACACACACACACATACACACACACACGTGAGTCAAGATGCCTTGGTAGTCTATAAAGGGAAGTTGGGTATCCTGGAACTGGAGTTACAGGCTCTTGTGAGCTGTTTAATGTGGGTGCTAGGAACTGAACTCAGGTCCTCTGAGTCATGTAGGCTTTGTTTGTTTGCTTGCTTTTAAGAGAACAGGGCTTTCCTTTTCTTGCTCTGAGGAAAACAAACTGGATTTCCACACATTCTTATGAAGGACCTGCATGGTCAATTTCTTTTCATCCCTAAACCTTAGAATTGAACCTACCTGCCTCTCTCTCATGAGTGAATCACAGCAAGTCATGCGCTCTCCTGTTTTGACAATGGCTAAGCAAAGAAAAAGTTTACTGTGAGTCCAAATATGAGAAGGCCTGTGGCTGCTGTACCCGACACCTTCAGTGACGTGTTCTTAAATCTTTTTGAGGAAACAGATGCAGTTCCTGATCCTAACAGGTAAGAAGTTGATGACAATTATGCAGGCGTATTAAACTGTTCACTGAGTTCACACATACACACACTACTACCACTCTCCAAAGGTGGCATAAATCAAATAAACCTTAACAAAGAAATAGGGAAGTAGTCTTTTAATAATGTTTTGCAGAAAATAAAGCTGTTCTTTTTATGAAATTCTCCATTTCCTGACCCTTACCTTCGCACCTTGATTGCTTCATAGATAAGCGGTGTATACTCAATGCCTGCTTCTGATAGGCTGTGAGTCTGGGAAGACACTGAGCAGACTGGCATATACCAGCTGTAAAATTGCACACTCTGCCATCAGTGAGTCATCCAGACTACCCACTTCATCTCCTTCTACCTAAATATTGCGTTTTCCTCCCAATAAAGGTGTTTTATAACTGCAGTGCGGTGCTGTAACTCATAGAGCTCAGCTGCTTACGTGCTCTCTGCGTCCTCCAACTCCCCATCGATCGTGTGAGCATATGTTCTATTTCTTTCATGAATTATTTGCTGGTGATTCCATGTTGGAACCTACACTTGGAAGGCAGTTTCCCCACCGCATTGCCAGGCTTCCTGCTCATTTTTCCAAGGTCCATACTGTCTAATGGTTTCCAAGTTGTACAAGAATCCCTCATCTAGGGGCTTGGTCCTCTAAATTCCCAATTAGCAGAAACCATCCTGAGTTTACACAGTTACCGGAGGTGCTGTGGTTCTTCTTTTTTAAGTCACCATTTGTGTACACTATGTTCAGAAAGGGGAGCCTCTCCACAGTGAGCAAACTCAACTGCAGATGTTTCGGAGTGCAGTGATGAGATTCAACAGCATAGCCCAGGGGAGAGGCATTCTCCCCTCTTCATGCCTTCTGTTTTTCTACTAGTAAAGTTCAAGCATGGGGAATAAACAAACAAGATCCAGTTTGTGAGCAGTGGGGATTTCACTGCAGTTTTTGTCATTTGGATTTTCTGGAAGGGATTGCAAAACATTCTCATGTGAACAGGGTTTTTGTCAATTGAGTATTTATTGGTTATCTCTTAATGGTGCTATATAAGAAACTTCACATACTGGCTAAGGATGAAAGTTGGCACATTTCCTCTCAATTGTATGAATGGCAGATAATTTCTGATGATGAGAACAGGAGGCAGAAATTAACTAGGCCATTTATGGTAAAAAAAAAAAAACCCACAAAAGAACAGTGACCAGTTTCTATCTTGGCTATGAGCTGTCTGTAGACTCATCCTTGCTGGAGGCGACAGAAACTGGAAGTGCTTAAGCCAAAAGTGCTTCTGCCTTTGCCATGGCCAGAGGCTGAAGATGCCAGGTAGGGATCTAGATTTCTGTATCTCTTTCCTCTAAAGAAGCATGGCTCCCTGGAAACTATATGGAAATGTGCCGTAAACTGTGAGGGTGTCCACACCTGTAATGAAACCTGGGCTGACAAGCTCAGGCCTCTTCTCTCCGTTGATCCATTAAAGTCTCAAGGCAATAAGGCTCAATGGTATCTCATCCCTGGGTGATCCTCCCTGCTATACAGGAGCTTTGTGTTTTCTCTCTCTTTTTCTTTATTAAGCTCCTTATATAAAAAACTCTTTTCAAAAACTTACCGTCTGTGATCTATGAATTTCATTCTTCAAACTTTGGAGACATAAACAGAAAGGCCTCTCCTTTGGGTTAGGTTTGATAATCATTGAGTTTCTGGGACCCGCATCTCTGAAGCTAAGCATTACAGAGCTGAGTGAGTCTCCATTGCTCTCAAAAACACTCTGATATCCCTGTATCATTGAATTTAAATAAGCCCTCATGGGAGAGTTTGTATTACAAAAGTCAAGAAATACCATAAACAAAAGCCTTTGGGAAAGGACAGGAGTCACCCAAGTCACTTCCTAAGGTGCCACTATCTTCTATCTAGTCAGTAAGGAGTTGCTCAGGTGCTAAAAGTAATATGCAAGACAGCTCCAGAGCAGCAATGTCCAAACCCCAGCTGCACAGTTCAAAGGTCTAGAAGAAAGGATGTCAGATCAAGTCATTCAAGTTCAGGCATAACTTGATAGGCTCTTAGGTGGTCCCACTCATAACTAAGGAGCCATTGTCAGTTTGTAGCTTCTGGAGAGGGAGAGCCGTTCTTCTTTGGGGAAGGCAGTGACCCATGGTAGGGTATGCATGTTCTGGTGGATGTCTCTGCACCCATGCACTAATGGACACCCTTATTGTACTTAATCGACTGTTAAGGACCAAAAGGGAGAGGACATAAAGTTGTAAGGATGCATTGAGGGGAATCTGGGGGTGCAGTAGAGAGAAAAAATTGGGGAACATAGAAATATATCTCATTTTATACATTTTGAAACTCTCAAAACAATTTTTAAATAGTGCTATTACCAGTTTTCAAAGACTTTTATACAGAGTATTTTGATCATATTCAGTCTTCTCTCCTTCTACATCCACCCAAACCTTCCTACCCACCCAACTTGGCTCTTCCTCTGCCTCTCTTTTACACCCTTAAAGTCCAGCTTGAATTGTCTAACTCCTTAGGGTCATGGGACCTACCTTGGAATGTGGTCAGTATAGTAGAGGTCAAACCATCAAAGAAACCTGACACCCCATCTACTGGCAACTGTCCATGCCAGAATCTCCTGAGCTAGGGATGGGGCTATGCCTACCACCTCCTTCCATGCCAGTGTTTTCTCTAGCTTGAGTTTGTGTGGGTCTTGTGCATGCTGTCAGAATCACTGTGATTTCATATGTGAAACTTCCATGTTGTGTCCTAAAAATAATATTTTGCTAGAGTAATCAAAGAGCTCTGTCTCTTACAATCATTTTGCCCCCTCTTCCTCAATGATTCCCTAAGCCTGTGAGGGACAGCTATGATTAAATTGTCTACTTTATGTCCAAACACTCTACAGCATTTTTATTTTCTGAATGTTGACCAGTTGTGGGTCTTTGTGTTAATCATTACCTATGACAAGAAGAGGAATCTATGATGAGGGCTGAAGCCACACTTACCTGTGGGTATGAACCTAAGTCATTAGGAGTCGCATTAATACTATGAACATTTAAGAAAGCAACATTAATATATCCTCCCTCAGACCTATGACCTGTCTAGCTGCAGGTTCTTGGCCTCCTTGACAGTGCCAGTTATGAATTCCATCTTGTGGAATGGTCCTTAAAGTCAATAAACAAGTCACAATTTCTGTCTTTGTGGGGATTTTTGTTGCTGTGACAAAACTGTATAACCAAAAGGAGAGAAAAAATGTTTGTTTCACCTTGCTACTTTCAGTTCGTGTTTTACAGCTTCAGGGAGGCGTACAAGGCAGAGACTGAAGCAGAGGCTTGAGGGAAATTCTGTAATTCTGTTTACTGACTGGATAGCTCATCCTGCTTCTTATACAACCCTGGATCACCTACCTAGGGGTGGCACTGCTCAAAATGAGTAGGATCGTCCCACATCTATCCTTCATCAAGAAAATGCACCATAGGCTTTCCCACAGGCCAATATTCTGGGAGCATTTTCTCACCTGAGGTGCCCTCTTGCCAAATGACTCTTGCTTGTGTCAGGCTGATGGAAAACTAAGCAGAAGAACTGATCCCTCGTCAATTTGATACACTGATACATTACAATTAAAACAAAGCCTTTCATTTCTTGATTATCTTTAAGATCTCATATTAATATTGATATGTCAACATAAAACACGTTCTGACTTTTAAAAGTTTCCAGTCTTTAGAAGTTATTTTTTTAAAAAAATCCAAAGTCTCTTTAAAAGGTCCAAGCTTCTCTAAAATATTCAAAGTTGCTCTGGCTAGGGAAGTCCCCAACTCCAGCAGGCACCCTCTACAAACCCACAGGCCACTATGACCAGAGAAACAAGTAGGCTAAACCCAGACCTTCACCTCTCCTGCAATTATTCCAAATCCAATCCGCAGTCCCTTTCCTGGCTCTGCAGCAGATGGCATGCTGAGGCCTCTCTTCCCTCCAGTGGGTACAATTTCCCCTCCTAAATGGCCTCCCTTACTCCTTGCTCTAACTCCAGCAATCAGTCCTTGCCAGCAAACAGGCCACTTCAGTCACCGCAGCTCTTCATCCCTCCTTCTGCTCCTCCAAAGCCAGCACCCTAGTCTCACCCCTGCTCTGCCCCGGAACACCTGCTGCGGACTCACTTCTGCCTGGCCCCATCTCCAGGGCACCACAGATCTCCACCTCACTCCCCTGACTCGCTGCTTTATCCTAGACCCTAAATTCAGAGCTCTTACTGGGATCCCACAGGCCAGGCTAGGCAGGGAAGCAGAAAAGCTAGCTGTAGAGCTTCACCTTTCTCTCTGCTTCTCTGAATCCAATCCCCATTCTCAGCCCCAGCTCTCCAACAGAACACCTGCTGCAGCCCCCCTCAGGCCAGCATCACTCATGTCTTCCCCTCCTAACTTCCTTCCCCCACCTCTTGCTTTGCCCCAGCCCCCATATCCAGCAGGCACTGTCTGGGAAGCCGCAGGCCACTCTGACTAGGAAAACAAGTGGGCTAACAACAAACCCTCAATCCTCCCTCCATTCCTAAAAGTCCAGTCCCACAAATTCATCCTCAGTTCTGTGGCAGACCATCTGCTGTGGCTCATTGTCACTCTCAGCCCTCATTCCTAGGGGACTAACTAAGCAGATCCAAACAGGAAAATCCGGAAATGAAAGCTGTAGCAATTCAAACAGGAACACCAACAGAATACAAGAGGTAGAAGAGAAAATTTCAGACATTGAAGACAAGATAGAAGAAATGGATATATTGGTCAAAGAAAATGTTAGATCTAGAAAATTCCTGACCCAAAGAAATTATCGAGGAAACCTGAGAGACTAGGAAAAGACAAAATCTAAGAATAGAAGAAGAGGAAACCCAAGTCTACGGCACAGAAAATATTTTCAACTAAATAAAAAAAAATTTTCCTAACCGGAAGAAGGACACGCTTATCCAGATATAAGAAGCACACAAAGCACCAGACGGACTAGACTGCAAATGAAAGTGACTTCAACACAAAATAATTAAAACACAAAGCATAGAAAAATAAAGAATATTAAAAGCTGCACAGATAAAAGACAAAGTAACATATAATGATAGACCTTTACATTACACCTGACTTCCCAATAGAGACTCTAAAAGCTAGAAGAGCCTGCACAGACATGCTGCAGATTCTAAGCGACCCAAGATGCCAGCCTAGACTATTATATCAGAAAAAACATTCAATTACCGTACAGGATAAGTTAAGACAGTCCATGAAAAAAGCCGAATTTAAGCAATATCTATCTGCAAATCCAGCTTTACATAAGGTGCTAGAAGGGAAACTCCAAAGTAAAGATGATAATTACATTCAAGAAAACACAGAGAATAAATAATCCCAGTACAACAAAGCTAAGAAAGGGGAAACACATACAGAGACACACCACTACCACCACCACAAGCAACAATAAAACAATAGGATCTACCAATTGGTTATTGATATCTCTTAACATTAACTGTCTTAATTCACCAATGAAAATACATACACTAACAGAATGAATAAAAAAAGCATGATTCATCATTTTGCTGCTTCCAAGAAACATGCCTTTATATCAAGGAAAATCATTACTTCAGGATAAAGGGTCAAATATAAGTATTCCAAATAAACGAGCCTAAGCAACAAGCTGGTATAACTATTTTAATATCTGACAAAATGAACTTCAAAACAGACTAATCAAAAGAGATAGGGAAGAATACTACGTAGTTATCAAAGTAAAAAGTTTACCAAGAGAAGTTTTCAAATTTTTACATCTATGCCCAAAACAAAGTGCACCCAGGTTTGTAAAAGAAACATTGCTACAACTTAAATCACACATTGATCTTTACATACACTACCATATTCTCATCAATAAACAGGTTGTATGGATAAAAATTAAATAGAGAAATGGTGGAACTAAGTGATGTTATAGATTAAGAGGGCCTAACAGATATTTACGGAACATTTTACCCAAACACAAAATAATGTGCCTTCTTCTCAGCACCTCATGAAATTTTCTTCAAACTGGGCTACACACTGGGACACAAAGCAAGTCTTACTAGATACAAGAAAGCCAAAATAACACCCTGCAGCCTATCAGACTACTATAGATTAAAGCTCAATGTGAATAACAAAAACCACAGAATGCTTACAGACTCATGGAACCTGAACAATATTGTACTGAATGAAGAATGGGTAAAGACAGAAATTAAGAAAGAAATTGAAAACTTTCTAGAGTTGAATGAAAATAAATCTACAGAGCACCCAAAATTATGGGACACAATGAAGATTATTCTGAGAGACAAGGTAAAACCACTGTCTACACAAAAATAAAGGACAAATCTCATCCTAGCAACTTAACAGCACACCTGAACCCCCTGGAACAAAGAGAAGTAGTCATGATCAAAAGGAATAGACGGTAAGAAGTAATCTAACGCAGGACCAAGAATAAAATTGAAACAACAACAAAACAATACAAAGAATCAATGAAACATTGAGTTGATTTTCTGAGAAAAATCTATAAAATTGGCAAAACTTTTTCTAAATTAATTAAATTTCAGAGAAAGAAGATCAAATTAACAAAATTTGAAATGAAGTGGGAGACATAACAACAGACCTCAGGGAAATCTAGAATCATAAGAATATATTTTAAAAACCTGTACTCCACCAAATTGGAAAATCTAAAAGCAGTGCATACTTTTCTCAATACATACCACACACTAAAGTCAGGTGTGCTTCATCCTAGAGGTGCATGAATGGGATAAGTCTAATCCACCATCTAAACAAACTGAAAGACAAAACCACATGATCATCTCATCAGATGCATAAAACAACCTTTGACAAAATCCAACACCCCTTCATGATAAGAGTCCCGGAGATATTAGGGATACAGGGGACATATCTAAATATAATAAAGGCAGTTTACAGCAAATTCAGAGCCAACATCAACTTAAATCTGGAGAAACTCAAAGTGATTCCATTAAAATCAGGAACAAGACACAGCTGTCCACTCTCTTCATACCAATTCAAGAGTATTGAAGTCTTAGCAAGAGCAATAGGACTACTGAAGGAGACCAAGGGTATACCAATTGGAATGGAAGAAATCAAAGTATCTTTATTTGCAGATGATATGACAGCATAGACAAGTGACCTTAAAAATTTTATCAGGAAATTCTTACAGCTGATAAATACTTTAAGCCAAGTATATGGATATAAAATTAACTCACAAAATTCTTGCTATATATAAATAGCAAATGGAAGGACAAAGAAATTAGGGAAATAACACCTTTCACAATACACTCAAATAATATAAAATATCTTGGGGTAATTCTAGCCAAGCAAGTAAAAGACTTGTATGATAAATCTTCAAGTCATTGAAAAAGATACCAAAAGATGGAATGATCTCCCATACTCATGAATTGGTAGTTTTAGCATAGTATAAATGCTCATCCTATCAGAAGCAATTTACAGATTCTATGTGATCTCTGTAAAACTTCCAACACAATTTTTCACAGATCTTGAAAGAACAAATTTCAGCTTCATATAGAAACACAAAAACCCAGGAGACTAAGACAATCTGAATAATATCAGAACTTCTGGAGGCATTATCATTCCCAATTTCAAGTTGTACTACAAATATTTTGTTTGATTGTCTTATCTAATTTTGATGTGATAGTTTTTGTTTTAACTTACTATGTTTTATTTCATTGTTTTATTATTATCTCCAGAAATCCCGTTGTTTTTCTACTGAGATGCAGAAAGGGAATGGATACAGATGAGAGGAGAGATAGGGAAGAACAAGTGCAGAGAGAGGAAACCTAAACTAGGATATATTATAGATGAAAAAATTTATTTTTAATAACAGGGGAAAAGTCCATAGTTCCTCTAAAATTTAAAGTCTTTTTACTGGGAGTTCCTATAACTAAAAAATGCTGCTTACTTCTTACTTTAAAACTGAAGAGCTAGGACACAGCTACAATCAGATCAAACAAAACCAAAGTTCAACAGCATAACGCTCAATATCATACTTCAGGAACTCAGATCTTCTGGGTTCCAAAGAATCTAGGCAGCTTCACTTCTCTGGCTTTTCCAACCACATGCCATGAATCTTATCTCATTGGCTTAGGCAGACTTCACTCCACATCTACTCCTGTTCTTGGTGGTCATTCCCTGGTACTGGCATCTCAAAATGCTGGCATTTCCATAGTCACTGAGCACCACCATCACCAATAGCCTTTCCTAGGCTCTCTTCAGGGACTCTAAGCCTTCCACGTAATGCAAAACCTCAACTTTTGCCTGTAATCCCTTCTATCATGGGGATTCTACTACAACTGAAACTGTATCTTCACCAGTGAACTCACCTTACCTCATGGCGCCAAGCCTAAGATGTTCTGCATAACCCCTTCATGCCTCCAAAACTAGTAATACCTGGGACAATCTTTCACATGCCCAACTTCTGCTGCCAGCACAAGGTGCTGCCTTGGTGCCCCCTGGACACCAGCTCACATTTCCTGACACTGACAAACACTCTTGCCTCAGTGTTTCTAGGATCTTTTTATCACAGCTGATTCTTTGGCCCTAACTTGCCAGTATCTACTGTCCCAGAAAAGCAAGGGCTTCACTTTAGTGGTCCTGGTCTCTTAAGTAATCACAGCTGATTATTCAGGCCCAGCTGACCAGAACCACATATTTTTAATTGAAAATATCAAATAAATAGAGTTTTTAAGGAACTGTCCAACTTCTCGCTGGACTTCACAACCCTGGCTTCCATTATCCGCACTGCTTTTAGCATTCCCTTCAAAGTTCCTACAGTAGCTCATCAAGCTTTGGTCAATGAGGGAGAGAGAGAGAGAGAGAGAGAGAGAGAGAGAGAGAGAGAGAGAGAGAGAGAGAGAGAGAAAAGCCCAACTCATTTCCTCATTTCTTGTACCGGAGTTTTTATTTGGTATGGGTGGTTGCAATATTGTCACCATCCTCCATTATGGGATAACTTAATTTAAACACAATTTACACATGTATATGCATTTTATGATGCTTATGCCATAGTAGGTTTCCAAGTGGCTTTTTCAAAAGTTCTTTACTTTAGTTATCCCTTCCAACATTGTTCTTCTGCCCTGCCCTCCCTTTCCTAATCCCCTTTAAATCTTCCTGATTTATTTTCCTATATTCTATTTCACCTTATGTGAAAGATTCCCTCTTACTATTTCCCTAACCTCTGTAGTATTCTTAGTTCAACACCTTTAACTAAAATTAAAAAATTAACATCCCATATGGGAGAAAACAATCAACATTTGTACTTTTGGGTCTATGTACCTGACTTAGGCTGTTTACAGTTCCATTAATTTACTTGTGAGTTTCATAATTTATTCTTATTTTATTAACATCTGAATAATAGTAAATGGTATAAATGTTTTCACTTTCCATTTCTCATCTGATTGAAATTTGGGCTGTTTCCACTTTCTGGCTATTGTGAATGAAGGAATAATGAACATAGATGTGCAAGTATCCTAATAATAAAATATGGAGTCCTTTGGCTTTTTGACCAAGAGTGGTATAGATGACTCATGTTTTAGATCTATTTCTAATATTTTTAGGATTCCCCATACTGATTTCCATAGAAGTTGTACCAGTTTTCACACCCATCTGCAGGGGATAATTTTTTCCTCCCCCCACATCCTCATATTATCTGCTGTTATTTGTTTTACTTATCTTGGCCTTTCTGACTGGGGGATGAGACAGAATATCAAAATAGTTTTAATTTGCATTTCTCTGATGGCTAAGGATGTTGAACATTTTTAAAAGTTCTCAGCCATTTGTATTTTGTCTTTTGAGAATTTTTAACTTTTAAAAATGGTTGTTTGTTCTCTAGATGTTTAGTTTTTTGGAGTTGCTTGCATAATATGGGTTAAATACTAATCCTTTTTCAGATGTATAGCTTTTCAGCTGGTGAATGGTTTTTGTTTGTTTGTTTTTCTTTCTGTAGTTTCTCTCCATTTGAATGATGATGTCTTTTGCTATATAGAAGCATGTTAGTTTCATGTGTTCCAGTTTGTCCATTCTTGTTCTTAATGCCTATGCTTTTGGGGTCCTGTTCAGAAATTCATTTCCTGTGTCAATAAGTTCAAGTGTATTCCTTTTTCCTTGATCCGATTCAGGGTATCATGTCTTATAAGTTGAGGTTCTTGATCTATTTGGAATTGAGTTTTGTGTAGAATGAAAAAAAATCTAGTTTCATTCTTCTACCAGATTTGATGAATATCATTTGTTAAAGATATGATTTTCAGTGTGTATTTTTTACATAATTGCCAAAAATCAGATGTCTGTAGGTACATGCACTTATGTCTAAATTATTATCTTAATTCCATTGATTACTGTGTCTGTTGTCATGAAAGTGCCCTGCTGTTTCCATTACCATTGTTTGTAACATAAAGAAAGAGATGCTGAGACCTCCAGCAGTATGTTTGCTGTTCAGTTTTGGCTATCCTGGATATTTTGTGTTTCCATGTGATTTTTAAGGTTTTTTTTTTATTTTTGCAATGAATTGTGTTGGAATTTTTATGGACATTTTATTGACTCTGTAGATTGCTTTTGGTATAATGGCCATTTTTAAAATATTAATTCTACCTATGCACGAGAACGGGAGATCTTTCAGTCTTCTGGTATCTTCTTTGGTTTGCCTTTCACTTTCTTAGATTTAGTCCAAGGTTTTTTCTTTGTTTGCTTTTGTTTCTGAGGATATTGTAAATGGTACGGTTTCCCTGATTTCTTTTCCAGTCTGTCATTTTTATACAGGAACAGTATTTATTTTTGGGTTCTAATATTGTATCTCGCTACATGTCAGCTGTAAAATTTTTCTGGTGGGTTTTTAATGTCTTTTATGCATGAAATCAGATTGTCTTTAAATAAAGATACGTTGACTTCTTCCTTGCCCGTTTGTATTAATTTTATCTACTTTACTTTTATTGTACTAGCTAGATGTCAAGCACTATATTGAACATTAATAGAGAAAGTGGACATACTTGTCTTGTTCCTGAATTTAGTGGAAATGCTCTCTAACTAGAAAACTGTTGGATATTGCCATGGGCTTGCATTTATTATGTCATCCTTATATTTGGGTTCTCCAGGACTTTAGCCGTGAAAGGATGTTGGATTTTGTCTAAGACCTTTTCTGTGTCTAATGAGATGATCATGTGGCTTCTGTTCTGGAATCTACTTATGTGGTGGATTATGCTTATAGATTTTTTTAAAAAGAATTTTGAAGCACTCCTGCATCTCTGGGATGGAGCTAACTTGATCATGGTATATAATTATTGATATGTTCTTGAATACATTTTTGCATATGTTTTAGTGAGGATTTATATATCTATATTCATCTAATAAATTGGCCTATAATATTCTTTTTTTGTTGTCTCTTTGTCTGGTTTAGGTATCAGGGTAATGGTGACTTTATAGAAATAGTTAGGAAACATTACTTCACTTTCAGTTTTTCAGAAGAGTTTGAGGAGGAGTGTTGATGCTCATTCTTTGGAGATCTGATAAAATTCTACACTGAACCCACCCTCCCCTTGCATGTTTTTAGGTAGTAAATGTTAAATTGCTGATTGTATCTTAATGGATGTTAGGGACCTATTTACATAATTTCACCTTGATTTAATTTTGTTAAGTCATATATACCTAGAAATTCATTCATTTCTTTTAGGTTTAACAGCTTGGTAGAATACAGACTTAGAAAATATGAACTTCAGATTTTCTGAATTTCATTGATGTCTATTTTAACGTCTCACTTTTAGTCTCATAATTTTATTAATTTGGATCCCCTCTTTCTTTTGATTAATTTTACCAAAGATTTGTCAATCTTTCCAAAGAACCAACTCAGTTTAGTTAATGTTTTTGTATTGTTGTTTTCATTTCTCTTTCATTAATTTCACCCCTTCTTTTGATTATATCTTCCTGTCCACTCTTCTTAGCTGTTGTTTGTTCTGTTTTAGAAGACTTTCAAGTATCCCATTAAACTCTTGACATGAAATCTCTCCTGGTTTGGATTCTTTTTTTGTATGTGGGCACTTAGTGCTGTAACTATAAGAACTCCCTTCACTATGTCTTATTGATTTTGATATGTTGAGCTTTCATTTTCATTTGTTCTAGAAATTTCCTTCTTGATTTTCCCTTAGTCCAAAATTTTCTTCAGTGGTGTTTTGCTTAGCTTCCATTTATTTGTGTGTTTTCTGCCGTTTTTGTTATTCATATCCCACTGCTTTCTTTTGTGGTCAGATTGGATGCAGTTTATTTTTACTTACCTATTTTCATTTTATGTGCACTGGTGTTATGTGCACATGGTGTTTTGTGTGAGGGTGTCAGATACTAGAAGTAGAGTGACAGGCTGTTACATGAGGAGTGGGCCCCTTGTTTGTCCCAGCCACCCAGCTAGCTTACACCCAAAATAACCACACAGAAACTGTATTAATTAAAATACTGCTTGGCCATTAGCTCTAACTTCTTTTTGGCTAACTCTTACATATTAGTTTAACCCATCTCCATTAATCTGTGTATCGCCATGTGCCAGTGGCTTACCAGAGTTTCTAACCAGTGTCCATCTCAGGTAGAGGATCCATGGCTTCTCTGACTCTGCCCTTCTTCCTCCCAGCATTCAGTTCTGTTTTCTCCACCTACCTAAGTTCCGCCCTATCAACTAGGCCAAGGCAGTTTCTTTATCCATTAGCCAATGAAAGCAACACACAAACAGAAGGAACTCTTACACCAACAGGCAGTTTTTAATCTGCCATGTGGGCATCAGGAATTGGACCCATGTCCTCCAGAAGAATAGTCAGTGCTCTTAACCACTGAGTCATATGCTGTTTAATAATGATCTTGTATACGTATTTGTCACTCACATTGGTTTAGTAAAACACTTGTTGGTCAGTTGCCAGGCAAGAAGTATAGGTGGGGTGACCAGACTAGGAGAATTCTGGGAAGAGGAAAGGCAGAGATTCAGTCACAAGTCAGATGAAGGTGAAGCAAGATGAGAATGCCTTACTGAGAAAAAGTATAAAGCCATGTGGCTAAACGTAGGTAAGAATTATGGGTTAATTTGAATTGTAAGAGCTAGTTAGTAGTAAGCCTGAGCAAAAAGTCAAACAGTTTATAATTAATGTAAGCCTCTGTGTGTTTATTTGAGACTGAATGACTATGGGACCAGGTAGGACAGAAACTTCCATCTACGGCCATATCATTTTAAATTTCCTTTATTTACTGAGACTTACTTTGTTTCCTAATATGTGATCAGTTTGGAAGAAAGTTCCATGCTTGTAAGAAGTAAGTATAGTCTTTGAGTGATATGTTCTGAAAAAAAAATCCAATCTGTCCATTTGATTTATATTTTTATTTAATATAAATAACTTGGTTTCTACCTGGACAGACTGTATATTGGCAAGAATAGGGTATTGAAGTCACCAATTATTACTGTGTTAGGGTCAACCTATGAGTTTAAATCTAATAATCTTTCTTTTATGAAATCGAATGTACCTTGTTTTAGTAAATATTTATGATTCTAGTATCCTCTTGGTGGGCTTTCCTTTAATGAATATGAAGTATCCTTCCCTGTCTCTTATGACTAGTTTTGATATGACACCTCTTTTGTCAGATATTAAAATATCTGGGTCTGCTTGTTTTTTTAGCTCCATTTACTGGAACACTCTTTTCCATTAATTTACCTTCAGGTAAAGTGTTGTTGCTCATAATGTGTGTTTCTTGGGGATAGTAAATAGATGAATCCTACTTTCTAATCTAGTCAGTTACCTTGTATCCTTTTATTGGAAAACTGAGATTGTTAATTTTGTGAGTTATTATTGAATGATAATTATTAATTCATAATATTTTGTCATCATAGTGTTGTTTTATTGTGCTTAACTATTCTGAGAGTATTTATTCCCTTTTTCCCTCTTGGATGTGTTTAATCTCTTTAGATCAAACGTTTCTGTACAGTATCGTCTGCACAGCTGGCTTGGTGGACATAAATTTCTTAAATCTGTTTTTATACAGTTTTATTCTTTACCCTTTGATTGCAACTAACATGTTTGCTGGATGTAGTAGCTGGGCCGGCACTTGTAGTATTTCAGAAGTTGTAGAACGTTAGCCCAAGCCTGTTGGCTTTCAATCTATATTGACAAGTGAGGTGTTGTTTTAATGTGTCTGCCTTTATATGTGTCTTAGTCTTTGTCTTGTAACTTTCACATTCCCATTTTTGTTCTATATTGGTTATATAATTATTATATAATCTTTATTTTGATTATTGTGAGTTAGAGAGTTTCCTTTCCTTTCTTTTCTTGTGTATTTGGTGTATGCTTCTAGCACCATGAGAAGAAACTCTTAAGATTAGAGAATTTTTCTATGACTTTGTTGAAAATATTTTCTCTGTTTTGGTTTGAATTTCTTCTTCTATGTCCATTACTCATATGTTTTATCTTTTCAGTGTACTAGATTTCCTAGGCTTTTTTTTTTTTTAAAGATTTAACATCTTTGGCTGGGAACACATTTCTTCTACCTTACCTTGGAGCCTGATATTTTTTCTCACACTTGATGCAATCTGTTGTTGAGGCTGAGCCTTTTGTTTGAGTTTCTGAGATCAAGTTCTATTTCAGTTTGGCTTTTCTTCAGAGATCTTATCATTTATTACATTATTTTTATCTTGAATTATTTTCATCATTCAGATCTTTGTGTTATGCAGTCTTCATTTAGGCATTTGTTCATATCCTTTCTGAGTTCGTTAAGCATATTTATAATTGCTATTGTCTTACACATAAGCTACTTTGCTTTTCTCAGGGAACACAATGATGCGGGTTCTGGTTTCTGGAAGAAGTCTGTTGTCTTGGTTGTTCATGTTGCTTGCTGTGGGGGATGGGATCTAGGCATTTGGAGTTAGATTCTTGATGGAGTCTCATGCTATGGATATATATCTGGCCTCACCTTTATTAGGGTGAATATTTGACTCTTTGATTTTTATTACTCCAACTTGTCGTGTTGTAGAACTGTTACATGAAACTTGTTTTTTAGTTATCAGATCACTGTGTGGTTCCGAGATGGACTACATGTGGCCCTAGAGCCCATTTGAAGGTGAGGTGGTTGTTAGACATCTGGTGGGCAAGCAGGAAAACTGGTTCTTTCTGTCCCTAACTGAGATTCTGGATAAGGCTACTTAGGGTTCTAGAGCCCAGCAATGTGTGGGTGGCTGGTAGGTAGGCAGGTGGCAGAGGGGCTGGCTCTGAGGAATCCTACCTGGGGTTCTGGGTCAGGCTTCACATGACCCTAGAATCCAGCAGTGTGGGGGTGGTTTGATAGGCAGCAAGGCAAGCTTGGTGAGGGGGCAGGTGGAATTCACTCTGGGGATTCCTAACTGTGGTTCTGGATCAGACTCCAAAGGGTTCCAGAGCTGAGTGGTGTGTGAGGTGGCTGATATTCAGGGAGATAGGAGGGGGCAGCCTGTGGGACTTCCTTCCTGGAGTTCCAGTTCACATGACTCCACTTCACATGACTCCACTTTACATGACTCCACTTCACATGACTTTATGTGATCTCAGGTTGACAAGTGAGGCCTCAATAAACCCATTTATAAAATCCTACTTTTCAGCAAAGACGTTAGACTGTCAATATCACACAGCCGTTAAGGGCTGGCACTTGGCCCAGTTTACACTGATTTACTGTCACATGGAACAGAAATAGTAAACGTTAGTTTTCTGTGATGGAGTTTTGAGAACTGACTGGCAACATGAATACTTGGCACATACTGAGGGCAGGAGTCATGTTCACCATTGTCATTAGTGAGGAGGGGGAGTTGGAGAGTCACCAACTCATCTTTATTGTTATCACTGGGTTCCTTGCTGGGCTCAGGAGTAGCAAGTTTGGCCTTTCCTAAGAAGCTGTGCATCTGCTGATCCTTCTGCTTAGATCCTCACATGGCTCTTGTTGTTTTTTGCTCATATTTATTGTTTTAGCCTCAGTTCAGAGTTAAGCAGTTCATACAGCCCTTCCCTGGTTGCTCTTTCTTGGTGAAAAGTCCCACCTCTCCCATACCTGGCTCCTCTGTTGCTGATGTTCTTGCTCTAATTTGTTATAAAGCAAATCATCCCAAGAGTTCTGCTGTGCTTCCTAAGTCGATTGTGAACACTCTGTCTTCCTCACTGTCAATGCTTTCAACAGTAGGCTCACTTGTGTTGCTCCCCTGACAGAGCCACAGGTCTATAGTAGGCATGGAATAAACATCAGTGAGAAAAACGAGTTAAAAAATGCTAAGTTTAGAATAAAAAAAGTTAATCCATTATTTAAACAAAATTATCTACAGGCCTATTTTAGTTCAATTAATGGCTGTTTTTGATAATAAAATAGAAATGTTTATGGATCCACAGGAGGTCTAGGAGTTCATTAATGCTCTGGATAAATCAGAGAATGAGCAGTAGAAAGTCTATTGACATATTTAATCAGGAAACTGTGAAAACAACTAGATATGGCTGATTTTGCAAAGCATGAAAAGATTGGATTCAGAATAATTTACTTGGTTAAATCTTAAAAGATTTTTCTTTTCCTACACACTGATAAAAGTTTATTTATCTCTCTGATCATAGCATAATGATTGGAAATAAGATCGTTAAATTTAAATTCCCAATCATTAACCTCCCTGATTATTATAATTTTGGAAGGGAGGGAACATGTAATGTGAGTTAGCATCCTTGGTATACAAGAGATTTCATTCCATAGGCTTGGGTGCAGGTGTGTGAGATCTTTGCCCCCACCCATACTATTTGTTTAAGCATTAAACAAGAGGTGATATCAAATAATGAGTCAGGTATCTCTATGTGAAAGAACATGTAAAGTATAGAGAGCTTTAAAATGCCATTTTAAAATGAAGGATTTTGGGGGCTGGAGATGGTCTGTAAAGTACCTACAGGACAAGCATGAAGGTCTGAGTTCAGATCCCAGCACACATGTGGCAAACTGTGTGACAGGAGAAACCCTAGTACAGTATGACAAGTTGCATCTGACAGTACAAACCCAGCACTGAAAGGTAGAGACAGGCCCAGGAGGCCACTGGACAGCCTGTGTAACCAAATCTGTGTTTCTGGACAAAGGAACAGTTACTCTTTTTCAGAAGTGGCCACTTGCAAATCGCCCGTGCCCTAGAGCTTGGTCCCACATCTGTGTGCAGTTCATTATCATCAATCTCACATCATGGAGATGTGGGACATTAGAGACTGTGTACCTTAGAGATTCTGTGGCCTCTAATCTGGTATTTGCAGGATAGTTGTGAAGTGTTGAGTGGTAACATGACCCCACAATTTTCTTTATTCAAAGATTAAGTATAGTTTTAGTATTTGTGTGGGAGCCAAATGAAGAAGGGGTGATTTGTTTGTATGTGTGCGCATCCGTGTGTGTGTGTGTGTGTGTGTGTGTGTGTGTTTAATGTAATTTGTTTGGGAAGTGGTACCAGATACATGAGCAAATTGTATTCCAAGTATTTCTGCAAAGATACTTTTGTGTATGATTTACACTTAAATTAGTGACCTTTGAATAAGGCAGATTGTCTTCACTAGCACTGGTGAATCTCACCTCATGAGCTGAAGGCATCAGGAGAATAAAGTTACTGTTCCTCCGGCGAGAGGGAATCCTGCAGCAGTTACCTTCCAACCATATAGCAGTGCCAACCCTTACATCACTCACTTCTTTCCTCAGGGTGTTTGATCCTCTAACACTGAACAAGGTGCATTCTCTTAACTTCTTCAGGATGACAGTTCTTTAGTTCAGAATCCGTTGTTGGCTTGTGCCGATTCTGCAGTCATGTGGATGTGAGCTCCAGCTTCAGCAATAACACTGGCTGACATATGTGCACTTTTTGATTTCAAGTTATTTATGCACAAACTGAAATTATACTACCCATAAAATGAGGCTCATAATTGAATGAGAAAATTTAAAGTCTAATTTAATTCTATTTTTACATGTTTATTAATTCACTAGTGACCATTCCCTAAATCTGTAATTTACTCCATATAGAACTTCCTTATTCTACTTCAAAAACCCACAACCTCCCCAAATGTGTTGAGAAGTGGCTTTGGTCTTTGTCCTTCTTACTAGCTGCTTGTAACATCCTGTTTCAGCAGGATTCTCGGGCCCTGGAATGTTCCTACTTAAGAATTGCATATTTAAACCATCGAGGGGGAGGCAGTGAGATGGTCAGCAGGTAAGAGCAATCGCAGCCATGCCTGTGACCTGAGCTAGATTTCCAGGACTCCCAGGATAGAACGAGTGAAATCAATGCCACAGCTACTGCCTTGTGGTTTCCTAATGTGTATGGCAGCACACATGTGTGCTTGCTCCCATTCCCCTAAATGTGTATGGCAGCGCACACGTGTGCTTGCTCCCATTCCCCCATCCCCACACACAATGAATCAACAAATATTTTATTTAAAAAATTTAACAAAACTTCAAAAAGTATTGCCTAGATCTGCTATTTTTTCTCTATGTCAATAATATAAGATCTATGCCTTGTATTAAAAGGAGATTTTAAGTAAATTACACTTCAATTTTTTCCTGTCTGTTCTATTTTATTTTCTGCTTCTTTATTTTCATAATGCTAGGATTATAACCAAGATTTAGGACATGATAGCCAAGCACTATAAAATTGAACCAGAGGAATGTCTAGGTAGGCCTATTTCACACTTTAAATTGCAGGTTGTCTTTGCCCCAATCAATCTCAGATCACATTGTCTTAACTACTTTTTACTGGGTAAAATCCTGCCACAAACTTAGAGGCTTCAAAGAATTCTTATTTGTTTTCCAGTCTCTGAGTCATGGGTCCACACATGGCTTAGTTGTGTTCTTATTTAAGGGGCCCACATGTGGCTTACCATGTTCTTACTTTATAAGACCATAACCATGGCCCAGCAGGGCTATGAGACTACACTGGCTAGGAGTTCATCTTGTGCATGTGGCCTCTGGCAGTATTTAGGATTTTGCAGGCTTGGGGCCAAGGCTGTGCTCTGCTAGCCTTCCTTCCACTGGAGGCTCAGCATGGCCGTGGGTTTCCAGCACCACTGAGAGAAAATCTGCCTCCAAAGCGGAAGTGACAACACTGTGCAGCACACTCCTTGCTTTATCCTGTTTGTTGGTTGGAAACACATCACAAATTTTCTGTATATTCCAATAAACGGTGTCATGCAAGGACACAAATATTATCAGTGGCCCTTGAGGGACCACTTGAGATCTGTCTGCTTCGCAAATTAATGTATTGGCTTCTGAAATTTGACAAGTATTTGACTAGCAACAATGTTCCAAATTCAATTCTGAGCTTTTTCAGACCAGCAAGTAAAAAACAATTATTCATAATTTTATTATTTTTATAATTTTTTACTATTATTAATTTATTATTATAATATATTATTTATAATATATTATATATTCTTATTTATATATTACAATATGGTATTCTACATATTATAATATATTATTTATTTTATTATTTTACTATTATTTTTTATTTTTGTGCACATGTGTCTATGTGTAGGTATACATTCATGAATATATGTATGTATACCTACACACATCAGATACCTCTTGACCTGCATTTTCAGATGGTTGTGAGCATCCCAGATAAATTCAAATGTCATTATTTTCCCCTCCTATGTTGTTAAATAACCACACTCTTTAGGACGATGGTCACCATCCATCAGCAATACTTCAAATGGGCCAGCTCTGAAATGGGAGTTTTGAGGCTTTTAATTTGTAAATTAAGATTCATAATAAGAAAGAGCTTTATATTCTGTCTATTATTTTCCAAATTATAGTCATCTGAACAGTTTCTTAATACAGAGGTTACTGTTAAAAATATGAATTATATTGCTGCTAGGCTGGTTAGCATTCAAATTAGGTTTTCAGCGTAGAAAATATTGTGCTCTTTATCGGGATTGAGAGTGAACACATGGCTGATCAGATGAAAACAATGTCTCAAGGCCTGAACTACAGTGGACATAGGTATTTGAGAGGCATTTGAGGGTAGATGGAGGTAATTCTAGCTTGGGAGTCTGCATTCTGAATTAGTTAAAGCAATGCAGAGAAGAGGTTGAATAGGGAAGGTATAGAAGTTTAGGCTATATAAATAATTCTGGGAATAACGGAATAGAAACACTATGTGAAATGATATGGCTAATTCTGAAATTAAGCAAAAGATTTGGGTAGAAATAAGAAGTAGGAAGGGACAATGGGGATTTGGTATCATAAAGAGCTAATGTTCACAACACAATCACAGCTCTATGGAGATCTGTGCTCATATTTAACATGTATTTGAGTATACACTTATGGAAAAGGCAAATCAGCTACCATTCTTGAGCCTGAACACAGACCATGGTTTGTTAGGACCTTTAAAACCAGCCCCTTTTACCTAAAATCCAGATAATCCCAACTCTTTAACTTCCAAAGTCTTAATTGTGTGAGCTTATTTTTATGTCTATTAGACCCCTTCCTGTCTATAAGAGCAGGATTTCTAGAGAGTAAGGAGAATTTATAAAGAACAGTCAATCTGAAAGTTGCTTGTTTAAAATATTGCCTAGCCCACCAAGCTTTCAGAGAGAATGAGCTCTTCTCCCCTGCTGTGGGAGCTACTTCTGCTCCTTCACCCAATAGCCTTTAAGATACCAGCCCACTGGGGCGTTGTCTCTTTTGTTTTAAAAAGCAGCGGTAGCCGTGTACTCACTCTCTCTTGCTTCCAGCTTCTGTCTGTTAGACTTTGTTCCTGATCACGCAGAGGGCTGTTGTCTAGGACGGTGATCTGTAAGTTTTTCCCTTTAAATAAATAACCATTTTATCAATCACAATTCCAAACTGGTGTGGGATTGTTTTATGACTTATGCCATGATCTGGCACCCAACAAACCAGGTACCTCATGTTACAGAATGGTGTCCACATGGATAACTGCATCCACAGAAAGCCGGAGAAAGCTTGGTAAAGAATAGAGTAAAGCATGTTTTCTTGGTAGCAGCAATTTCTCTGGTATGCTCTGCTTGCTAGAGGCAAGCAAGCGCTCTCATCTAAGAGAGGCTTCCTCACTCAGCTTTAGTTGCAAAACCCTGCAGCTCTTTAAGAGGTCCTGCCACAAAACACTTAAATGGTGTTGATAAAAGCTGACTGCATGCTTTTTGGTTTTCAGCCATAGCAGGAAAAAAGCCGTGCTGTTTTAAAATTCTGGCTTTCTGGGCCATCGTGCCAGGGCAAACTCTGACTACTACGAAACATTTGAGTGTGGTTTCTGAGCACACTACTGAAGCTTGCTTGCTGGCAGGGACATTGAAATGCCATAGAGTTGTGGCAGTGAACACGGCTCTGACTGGTACCTCAGCTGTGAGGCTACAATCTCATAAAGCTAAGGAATGGGCTGGATCCAGCCGTCAAAGACATGGCTTTAATCCTACCCATATTGCTTAGCAAATTAAAGACTCATGTAGTCAGAAAAAGAGATAGATATACAGTAAAGAGAGAGTCAAAGACAAAAAAAAAACCTCTAAATGGTTACTGTGTGTTAAAATATATGCAGGTTAAAGTTCTTAAAGTAAAAAAGAAAGAGAGTAGTTGGGTGTGGTGGTACACACCTTTAATCCCAAAGCTTGGGAGGCAGAGGCAGACAGATCTCTGTGAGTTCAAGGTGTGGTAGCATACACCTTTAATCCCAGCACTGGGGAGGCAGAGACAGGCGGATCTCTGTGAGTTCAAGGATAGCCTGGTCTACAGGGGGAGTTCCAGGACAAAACTACACAGAGAACCTGTCTCAAAAAGCCAAAAGTTAAAAGTAAAAATGAAAGAAATAGAGGTTAAAATAAAGCTGCATAAAGATGGAAAATACACGAAGAATCTTGATACTGTATGCTATTATGCCCTCTTTGAATTGTTTGAATGCTGGGGAAGGAGCAACAGCTGCTAAAAGATATTTGCTTATAAATGCTGCTGAACTAATCCAAGATAGGTATTTTGAAAATACCTTGACTTCAAAATTGAAGTCAAAAGGTATGTTACTTTGGAGAAGAGATTTTGCTTTTGTTTCCACAGGAAATGAGGGGCTGTGGATTCATTCTGAGTTAAGAAAAATCAGGTTTGATCAAGGAAGACCACCCAAGAAATCTCCGGTAGGAACAGATGACCCAGATGACTGAGTTCTACATTGAGAACAGATTCAAGACTGCCTGAGATGATCAAGCCTCACAGGATACTCCAGTCAGTTCTTGATCATAACTCTAAATTTTCTTTAGGACCCAATAGGATTATCAGCACCCCCCAACCAGCCAGAAGTAGCCTGGAATACTATTGCCACATTCCCAAAAAATGGACTATGGATATTTTCCTTTGTTTTTCTTTTTTTTTTTTAAAGAAAAAGAGGGGGAAGTGGTGCGGGATAATTGTCTGTATTCTGTCAATCATGATTTAAATAAATGCTGATTGGCCATTAGCCAGGATGTATAGGTGGGACAACCAGAAGTAGAAGCAGAGCAAGGAGAATAGGAGAATTCTGGGAAGCAGGAAGCTCTCTTGGCATTCCTGCCCAGACCACCGAAGAAGCAGGATGTGACCTGCCCCACTGAGAAAAGTACCAAGCCATGTGGCTAACATAGATAAGAATAACGGGTTAATATAAGTTATAAGAGCTAATACTTAGCCTGAGCTAATGGGCCAATCAGTTTATAACCTAATGTAGATTCTCTGTGTGATTTTCTTTGGGACCTAAATGGCTTGGGGGACCGAGCAGGACATAAACCCCAACAAACCAGGCCCCTCATGTTACACTCCCCAAGATGACAAAACCAAGTCATACAGTCATTTGGCTCCTAATAATAATTTTGTAGGCTTTTAACGGTAGAACCCCAAAGCCTTGCCAAGACACCCTACTGCCTAAAGAATTCCCCACCATGAACTTGGAAAGGCCACCTGGACACTATTCAGACTTGAGCCCATATAATCAAGCATATCCAACTCAAAAGTTGAAAACTGTCAAAGTTTACTGTTATGCTAGCAACCCACCATGGTCCATTTCTTAGCTGATTTTTTTCTATGTGACTTTAACCTTGTGTTACTGTTTCCATGGACATCCACACTGGGCAGGACAACCATCACTGTGAACTTTCCATAACTGACACACTCTGATAAGCATTTGATACTGACTCCACATCACCTGACATAACCAATATTGGAGTTATATATTATCTCCAATTCATAGGTTAGACATTGAAACCATAGGAAATATTCTTTATCTAACATTCAAAGTTGTAAGATCCAAATCTTGTGACACCGATTCCAAGGAAGTATTCTTACCCATAATGCTACACTGTACCTCAACTGTAGCACAAAGTTAAACCAGCTCTGAGCCGGCCAGACTGTAAAGGATATCATGGACAAGTTAAACTTGTTAAGAACAAGTATACCTCAATTAGATGAGAATTTGATTTTTTTTAACAATCAAATAATCAAAGATCACTTCTTTCTATGAAAGTGAATTCTCAATGATTGTTTACCTTGAATCCACAATAGAGTATTGGTGGTTTCTTATCAATTCTGATCAGTCTTACTGAGTTTCTGATGTAGCAAAATAGTGGTAGATTCCATTAAACTGTCAATTTTTAACACTTGTTTAAAAACTAGTGTTCACAGTTGTGCTAATGGATTTCTGGCCGTATCTGAAGGGTTAATGAACCCTGCCATTTGTAACAATTAAATGTTGATGCTGTGCCCAGGTGGCGTTCATGGTGACGTCTGTTCCTCTTACAGCTGAATGTGCTCTTTTCTACATGCTTAAAGTACTTGGGAGATAATATCAGATTATTTAAACTGTAACAGATTTAAATTAAAATTTTTGGGATGTCATACTTAGATCAAGAATATGGTAGCTGGAATTGAATATCTAGAGTGAATGACAGCAGAGAAAGGAAGATTAGCATTAGTGAGAGGAGAGTGCACAGTAACATCCACCTCTCCACACCTTCAACACAGACATTTTGTAGATCTTCAAAAAAAAAATTGAGTATAAAATCTGGCACCAAGCCCTGACCTTGAGGGTACACTTCTGCTCATGAGAAATGGAGTTATATTACCCTATGGAGAAATAGCACCTGATTTGTAATTTTGTTCATATATTTTAAAGAAATCCCCACATTGCATTGCACCTTTTGCACTGTGCATTACCAGGAGCAGTCTCTGAGCAGGCTGTCATCAGGATAGAGCGCTCCTCCACAATAGGGATGGGATCAGGACCAACCATACTTCATTCAGGCTGGATCATGCTGAATACATGAAGGTATGGATTTGGTATGTAGGACAGTGATGGGGGAGAATCTGGGAGGAGCATGATGAGCTGCCATCAACTGTGAGGGTAACAGTGAAGAGAGTCCTCAGATCCTCACATGGGCTTTCAAGGAAGGTACAGCTTTTCAAGGAGGGTCTCACCTAGTAATATAAGGATTCATTGGGAGGACTTGGGTCTTGATAGCTAGTGCTGTCTTCTCCTGTGGTAGAATCCATTTCCTGAGTACAAAGTTTGGGCAAGGGAGAACAAGGCTGAAGTGCAGTTTTACAGATTTGGACTCACAAGAGATGGTCATGCTATGCATTATTATTTTAAAAAGAATAGAAAGATCTTATTAAGAGAATGGAAACTAGTTGTGGTTCACATCCATAGAGCATACCCCCCTACCCAGCTCACCACAGCCCTCTCATAAATGCCAGATTGTGAAGGGAAAGGGGCAGCATCCACAGAAGTCGAAATCTCAGAAAACAGGATTTGACTTTTGACTCTTTCTTTAAAAAAAAAAATTTGGAAATTGCTGCCCTTAAAAAAAATCAAGATTCTTCTCCCAGGTAAGTGTTTTTAAAGGCAATTATAATATCAATATATGATTGAGCAATTTCTATCCCTCTAGACTGAATGTTTTCAGTCTGCAGTATAAAAAGCCGCTAATGCTCGATTCTGCCTGGAAGACTCTCTTCTCCAATAACTCTGCATTTCTTGATGCTACATTCAAAAAGGAAATAGTAGGTGCTGGAAACTTAAATAAAAAAGATGAACAGAAGGAAAAATGACTGTCAGAAGCTGTGCAGAAAATTCATTTAAAGAAGTTTGTGTCAGCGAACAGCCAATCTAGCCAGTTCATTTTTTAAAGAAAAGAGTATGACTTCAGAGTCAGGACTAAGATTAGGAGAGAAAGATTCCAACACAAACATTAATGGGCAGTAAAGACCAAAAGATTCTTCTCCAGAATGACAGGTTCAAATTTCAGCTTTCTATCATGGTAAATTGATGCTATCTTTTTTGAGAATTTTAAAATGTATATAATATATCTTACTAAATCACTTTAATCTGCTCCTGAAAATACTACCCCTAAAACTAGTTCAAAAAGTTTCCTTTAAATTGACAATTAATGACATATTTCACTGTAGCCCATTATTCCTACAAGATATCAAATAAATTATATATACATATAAAACCAATCAATAAAATATATCAGTTAAAATATCAAGTCAACAAAGAAAGCAAGCTTACACTAGTAGCAGGAATGATGTGGAGGTTTAGCAAGTGTAGGTTATATTTAAAATACAATGAACTGAAATATCGTAGCACATAACATAGGAGAAAAGGCAGAAGGGTGGTGATCAGTGGAGAAGCACTGCGGCTGTCAGTCATAGAAAGCCATTGTTTTCCTATATAATTTTATTGGCAATTGACTGCCAATAATTTAGACTAGACTTAAATATAAATCCATAGAACAAAAAGCTATTAAAGGACACATCCAACACATGCACACAGTCCATTATAAGAAGATACATAGAAATCTCCTTATATGATATGCATAGCCACAGTAAAGTATTCTGGACTCATCCACACATGGGTGTAATTTAAACTGATCATGTACTGTTCTCTGATTAGAAACTTTTGCGAAGTAAATTGGCAAGTATAGTATTGCATAAGGTAGTAATGTAAAAATATTACTTCTTATATCATATTGGTTATCATTTTGGTGAAAAAGCAGTCATACAGAATAAAAAGGAGTTGCTTCAAAGTAAATCCTAGAATTTTTCCAGAACAATTCTTTATAGAGTTGTGTGAGCTAAGCCTTAGGAGAAGGTGAACCAAGACTCGGAAAGGAATACTCAGTCAACCTCACTGAGGATTCCTTCTATGACGATTCAGATGCAGTCAGGGTACAGGGTCAGTGGAGACTTTATGCCTGAAAAATGTTCTGAGAAAATGTTTCTTGTGTTATTTTGATTTCTATAAAATAAAATTCCAGAAAAAATGAAAGCAGCATATGCAAAAATTTAGACAGTAAGTCATAAACTTTGCACAGGTGTTGCTCTGTTACTCTTTGACTTCTGTGCAATATAAAGGTCAGTCATTCCTGTTACATTGCTACTTAAAATGAGAAAATCTAAAAGTTGTCTAAAGACAGAGTCAAAACACCTCACTGTTTACATACAGATCTCTGGATTGAAACATCAGGAATTTTGCTTACAAGTTTAAACATTTTCAAGTGACCATAAACTCTAAATGTAACTAAAACTCACACCAGAAAAGCATATCACCATTACCACAGTGTTCAGGGGTTATTGATTAAGAGAGACATGGGTGTCTTAGCAAATACATTTTGGTTCTAACCATTTGATTACAGGACACAAAAGCATAGTAATGCGTTGTGCTGCGAATGAGTCCCTTATATTATGCTATGGTAAAACAAAGATGCATTTTCCCAAGTGGAAAAATCATTGTGTGATCGAAGGACAATCTGGGCTAACATAAAGATATTTAAAATGCAGCAGCTAGGGACTGGAGCGATGCATCAGCAGTTAGAAGCTCATGTTCTTCTCACGAAGAGCCTGGGTTTGGTTCCTGCACCCACATCAGATAGTTCACAACCCCCCGGGAACTCCAGCTCCTGGGGACTCAATGGATACCTGCACTCATGTGTGTGCAGGTTCACAGGCACAATACACTTTTACTTTAAAATTTAAAAAAAGCTTTAAAGATGAAATGGGAACAAATAGCACTACAGGTATTTTATAAAGCCTTAAGAAATCTTTATTTCATATTTCCTAAAATGTATGTAATATGTACATATGTATGAGTGTATGTATAGACACACATTCATGTGTAAATGAAGTTATACCACTTGGACTGACAATGCTCCCTACCAACAACCCCAGTCATGAGAAATCTCATTCCCAGTCACTGGTCAAAGGGAAACCAGGAGACTCCCAAAACAGTATAGGCTATTATTGTCGCAACTGGTTGCTTCCCAGAGGTCAAAGGTAAGTCTCTATTGCTGAAGACACCACACACATCAGACACAAGACTCGGAAGGTTCTAGATGGAATTGACCTGAAAGCTTACTTCCTGAGATCTAGCTTTCACAGTACCAGAAAGTGTTAAGCAAGCCAACAGGGGATAGCAGCCATCCATCAACAGTCCTACTGAGCGGTGATGCCTTCGAACCACAGCATTGACCATCAGGACAGTGCATCCCTAACAGTGCAATAGTGGCAGTTTTATCTTGGTTGTCAATAACAGCTGCTTAATTGACTTAAGACCAGCAACAGGATCAAAATCATTCTTGGTGTTAGAAACCTAACCGACTACCTGAGGCTATCAAGGTCATGGATGTTAAAGGGGAAGCTACTCCTGCCATTTTCTTAAAGCAATAAAAGCTCCAACTGCATTCTAAAACTTATCTTTACACCCATGGATAAGAGACTTTCTCACTCCTCATCAAAGAAGCTTCTCTTACAACAGATGGAAAATATTACAGAAAACAACTGGTCAAAATGATCAATAATTAGTGGGGTGCACAGCCCCAACAGATATGAATACAACATGGCTCCTGAATCTAAGGCTCAGGGAACATCAAGGAAGAGGGGAATGTAATGGTTTGAAAGAAAATGCCCTCCAAATGGAGTAGCACTATTAAGAAGTGTGGATTTGTTGGAGTAGGTATGGCCTTGTTGGAGGAAGAGTGTGTGTCACTGGTGGTGAGCCTGAGGTCTCATATATGCTGAGGCTATACCCACTGACACAATTCACTTCCTATTGCCTGCTGATCAAGATGTAGAACTCTTATCTCCTCCATCACCAAGTCTGCCTCCCTGCATGTCACTGTGTCCTGTCATGATGATAATGTACTAAACCTCCAAATCTGTAAGTCACCCCGATTAAATGTTTTCCTTTATAAGAGTTGCTGTGGCCAGGTGTCTCTTCACAGCAACAGAAACCTTAACTAAGACTGGACAGAAAGATTTTCTGGATTGGGAAATCACCTTTAGATTGTGTCTTCTAGAAATGATAAAAGCTTCAGTCATGATACTTCAACAATATTACTGCCCAAACAAGACATGAATAATAATATCACCAATAGACATGGCAGTGACAATACCAAAACCATACCAAAACACCATGATGTCTATTAGTATTATCATTATTCAGGTCTCGTTTAGGGGAAATCCCACATGGCCCCACTCTTGCTATAGACAACTAATAACTTCTGAGAGAGAGAGAATAGTTTTTCCAGGGGATTCACCTTCCAATTGGCTAACCAATAACAAGTGATCACCACTGAAATCATATACATATTACCAACACTAAATAGACTCAGTAGATTGTATTTACATTTTCACATGTGTGCATGCACCTCTGGCACCAATCAGGCACCATTATGGTGAGTGAGTACAGGGTGGAGATGAGAGAGAGAGAGAGAGAGAGAGAGAGAGAGAGAGAGAGAGAGAACGAGCCATGTGCAGAGGACAGAGGCAGGTTTGAGGAGACAAGGGCAGTGAGAAATGGGCTGACATAGATGTCCTGCTGCCACACAGGGGCAGATGTCTGGCTCTAGGTTGCTGCCAAGGGTCTTGACTTGGTCTGTGACCCAGATGAAGGCAGAGAGGATAGGGTTGTACAGAGTTGGCCCCACACCTTGCTGTCTTAAAGCACTCAGGAGAGAGGACCCAACACCTCACCTGGACAGCACAATAGAGCTGACCTTGTTAGTCAAGCTGGCCCAGAGGGCACTAGAATGGGAGAGGAGATCATGCCCCACTCATCTGCCATGTGGCAGGCAAGTGAAAGATACCTTCCTCCCCCACTCCTCAACCCCTCACCAGCTGCAGCACTAGGGAGAAACAGGCCCTCTGCTTTGCCTGGGTAGCATAGTAGAGTTGACCCTGTAGACAGGTGAGGCAGCCCTGAGGGCATGAGAAGAACATAGCTTTCATTTGCTGTGTGGTGGCAGGGAAGAGGGAAAGATGTCCTCCCTGCGGCCTCTACAGCCTCCAGATGGAGAGGGATTTGGCCCCTTTACCAGCTGCAACATTCAAGAGAGCAGGCCCTACACCTCACCTGGGCAGTGCTGTGGAGCTGAGCCTGCTGGCTGAGGTGTGGAGGATATAGCCGTGAGGGTGAGAGAGTGGGAGAGCAGGCCACATCCCTCCCTCATCTGCCAAGTGGTGGCTAGGGCAGAGGAATGGTACCCTGTCCTCCTCCCCCCTTACCATCTGCAGCAATCAGGAAAGTGGACCCTGCATCTCGCCTGGGCAACACAGTAGAGTTGACCCTGTGAATTACCTTGGAGGTGTGGGAGAAATGGCCTTGAAGTTGTGAGCATGGGAGAATTGTCTCCATTATTAATCTGTCATGTGGCATAATGAGCGGGAGAGAAATATTCCCCTTATCAACACCTGAGGCAGGTGGAGAGCTGGTCCTGAGGTCATAAGAGCAGAAGAATTGTCCCTGCCCCTCGTCAGTTGCAACGCTCAGGAAAATGGCCCCTCCAGCTCTCCTGGGAAACAGTAGAGCTGGTCCTGAAGGTGTAGCTGTGTGAGAACTGATCCTGAGAACATAAAAACAGGAGAACTGGCCCAACTCCTTGCTCACTGCTGCAAGGGGTGAACTAGCCAGGACAATGCCAGAGAGCTCATCTAGTGGAGAAAATAGGGGAGAGCTGGAAGGCTGACCAACCCTGCAACAACCCAGGCCCAGAACCAGAGTTATGTGTTGGTTCACTGCAACATGCACCCCATCTGTGATCAGCTGGAGCATGGGAGGAGGGGTCAGGTTAGGCCAGTCCTCCAGACCCAGGGCTGCAGGATCTGCATGACACAGAGTAGCAACAGGATATCCAGGAAGAGTTCCAGCAAGGGTCCAACTAGACCAATGATTCTTTGAGATGCACGCCTGCAAGTAAAGATGTATGGCTAAAGGGGTTTACTGCGTGACTCACTGTGTCACACTGCAGCCTCCATGACAAGATTTTTCCTTTCTTCCTTTCCCCCTTTTTTTGTTACATTTTAATTTGTTTTCTCTGGGAGGCATTGCAGAGGGAAAGGGCAGATATAAGAGGCACAGGAGATAGTTGGGATCAGCATGTATGATGTAAAAGACACAAACAATAAATAAAAAGAAAGCTTTAAAAAATGAGAGGGAGTATTTTCCCTCCATATTTTTTACCAAAACAATTATCATAAGTGCTAGAAAATATACTATTTTGCAGGAATAAAATAACCAAGACATATGCTTATATTTCTTTGGTGGATTTTGTTTGGTAAGAAATACCAACATTAACTGTAGAGTTGATTTCTTGCCTAGAATAATTTTTTTCTCTTAAGATTCATAAGTAACATTTTCACAAAGCATGCATATACTTACACAATATAGTCAGGGACCTGAGGTGTAACTTGCTAAGTGAACCCCAAGGTTATTTTATCTTGCAAAAGAATCCTAAACCAAACTAAGGGCCTTACAGTTTATGGTTAGACTGAATCAAATGCTGTAACCTCAGTTTTTCCACAAACAGCTCTTGACTGCACAGGCGAGTCATGCAGTTGTTAAGTATGACATAGCACTGATTGGAAATGCATGTGCACCTTTGCAGACTGTATTTCCTTTGGGAAAGACTTTTCTACTTTTAATATAATTAAGCCATAACAGTTTTATGCTGTGGAAAGGATGAAAAGGTTCATTTTAAGAGATTATATAGTATATGAACTTTCACATTTATTGTGAAACATCTAACTTTACCAGTATTTCAGCAAGTTTTTTTTTTAGGGTATTGGAGGGTGGCAATGGGGAGTTTGAAAACAGGACAATTGTTGGCTATGGTACTTACTAGTTTTGTAGTAATGTTTTGCTAGCCTAACTTTCCTTACTAGTTTTTTTGTCCATGGTTCCTGGTGACTGTTCCTCTTCTTGTTTGGGCTGTGTGCAGAGTAGTGTCTCATTTGTGTGTAGGCAGTCAGTGTGTGCGGCATGTCCTTTGACTACAGAAACACACTGTGTGACAATGGAATGGGGTGTGGCTGGGAGCGGGATGCCGAAGCTTTAAGAGCATTTGTTTTTATTCAGAACAGTATTTCCCATCTTTTGGCTGCAGGCAGGGAAAGTGTACAGTATTTATTTTGTTTCTGTTTTACTCTGAATTTGTAAGTCTTTAAGTCGCTTATATTATTATTATAGGGGAAGACAAGTGACTTGCTTAAAGTTGTACTTAGAATTCTTATTCCTAATTTGTGTATTTTTAAATATTGAAATTAAAATTGTATTACTTCTGTTTTTAAAAAAAATGAGAGTGAGTGAGAGGTTAGAAGAAAAAAAGTAAAGGGAAATTTTATATAATTGTATTTTAGCTAAAATAAAGCATTTTCAATGCAACAGCTAAATTTCAAAGCCATTTATAAAGGACAAAGTATTTGTCTATATTTGCTTTCTATTGCTGTGATAAAACACTGACCAAAGCCAACTTGTGGAGGAAGGAGTTTATTTCATTTAACAGTTTATATTCCATTAATAAAGTATGTCATGGCAGGAAAACAAAGACAGGAATTGAAGCAGATGCTATAGAGAAATGCTGCTTACTGATGTGGGATGTCCTTCTGTATATGTGTTGCTTTTATTGGTTGATGAATTAAGATGCTTTGGCCTATAGAAGGACAGAATATAGCCAAGCTGGAAGAGATACATAGAGAGAGTAGGCAGAGTCAGAGAGATGCCATGTAGCTTATGAAGAGGACAGATGCTGGACCCTTACCTGTAAGCCACCGCCACATGGCACTACACAGATTAATAGAAATGAATTAATTTAAGATGTAAGAGTTGGCTAGAAAGACACCTAAGCTATTGGCCAAACAGTGTTGTAGTTAATATAGTTTCTGTGTGAATATTTGGGTCTGAATGGCCGGGTAATGAACGAGAAGTCTCCTTTTACAAAACGGCCCCCAACATGGGAATGGATCCACATAAAACCTAAAAAAGCTTTTTTCCAAAAAAAAAGAAGGCTTCTAAACCCACAAAAATGGAAGCCAAACACAGCTTCTTGGTAGCCACATGTTTTTCAGATAGCTCTGTTTTCTGGCAGCAAGCAGATACACAATTCCTTTAAGAGAAGGCTTTGAACAGAGAGAGTAGATGGAGTCAGGGAGATGCCACGTAGCTGCTGAAGGAGACAGACACCAGAACCTTTCCTGGTAAGCCACAGCCTCATGGTGATACACAAAATAACAGAAATGGGTTAATTTAAGGTGTAAGAGCTAGATAGAAAGATGCCTGAGCTATGGGCCAAACAGTGTAATTAATATAGCTTCTGTGTGATTATTCAGGTATGGGCATCCGGGAAATGAACAAGAAGTCTCTGTTTACATTTTACTGACTTACTTTCCATCCATGTTCAACATGGTTTTTTATACAACCCAGGACCACTTGTCTGAGTTGGCACCATTCACTGTGGCTAGGGACCTCTAATCAAGAAATGGATGGACAGACATGAATATGGGCCAATGTGATGGAGGTATTTTCTCAATTAATTTTACCTCTTTCTGGATGATCCTGGCTTCTTTCAAGTTACCAATTTTTTTTCCAGCCCTGTATCATATTAGAAAACATGCCTTCTGAGGTGAATGCTTGGTTGGTTACTTAAGGCATTGAAGGTAGAACTGAGCTTGGAATTGTATATTCTCAGGCGCTGTCTAGACTTCCTGAACCAGAGCCACTGGTGTGGGGACCAAGGATCTGTATTTTAACAGGTCCTTCAGGCTATTACAAGGCAGAAATAACAGGCTTAGAGATAACTTGAAATGGCTGTGTTGGTGTTTTACATACATACATATATATATATATATATATGTACATATATATATACATTTCAAGACAGGGTTTCACTGTCCTGGAACTAGCTTGTCCTGGAACTAGCTCTTGTAGGCCAGGCTGACCTCAAACTCACAGAGATCCTCCTGCCTCTGCCTCCCAAGTGCTGGGATTAAAGGCGTGAACCACCACTGCCCCACTGGCATTTTATATTTTTAAAAAGTAAGTCAGGCTTGTGAAAGTATAGAAGAGACCCAGTGAGTTCTTGTTGACAGAAGGTGGATTTTGACCTAACACAGACAACAGCATCTGATTGCATGGAGTTCTCTGAGGTGAAGCTCTGTCCCGAACAGATAGCTAACTGGGTATCAGTGCTCTGCAGATAGGTGTTACTGAGTGGGGTCAGTAACAATTTGTTTTATATATTCACGGTTCTTAGATTCTTTCTAAACCCTACCTCAGTGTTTAGTGTTCTTGGGAAATCACAAAGCATATTAGGTATTAAGAACTATTCTGTTGTTAGACAATAATAGAAATGGAGAACCCTAGCCCAAATTTTTACAGCCTGGCGCCAGTCTACACCCTCTTAGCTTGAATCATTTCTTGGCACTAATATATAACCCTGACTTACTTGGTAAGGTATTGTGTAATATGGAGCCTAACATGGCATGATTATCATTTTGAGAGAACCAGGAACCCCAGGTTTTCTTTATGGTTCTTTTATTCTTGCTTCATACTCTCCTATTCATCTTCAAAAGTTAGAACTGAGGGTTCTTAAATCATGCTCAACTTGAAACATGATGTACCCATAGTGAGTGCTCTTTCTATATACCAAAGCCATTTGACAATTACCAGCAGTTTCTAAAGCCCAGAGAAGGGTGACGATCTATTTGTTTACAGGAATGATTTTCCATCTAAATAAGGATGTCACAATCTTACAATCTTTGCAGTGTTAGATTCTAATTAAGTTATAAGTTTTGGTTAAGAGCTAAACATCTCATGAAAAATGATGCCACACAAAATAATGATATCTTTTCTTTTGAAGGCCTTAGCTCAATATGGAGTCTGACTGTGGATGACCAGTGGATAGTTTCCTTCACTGGACAAAGCTTTCAATGAGACCTGGTGGACTAAATACCTTTGTATCATTACAAAGAAAGAGAAATTTCATAACTGAAAAAAAGTGAAATCCACTTTACTTAATGCGGACCTCTCTCTCTCATGGGCAGGTCCTCTGTGTCCAAAGATAATTAGCACTTTATAATGCTAATTATTATAATTATGTCTGAGAAAAAAATCATTAGGGGGTAAGTCCGTTCAGTGATTTTCAATTGCCCCTTCTATTTAAAAATAAGGTCATTTTTCTATGAAATAGCTTTAGGAGCTCAGAGCAGAAAAAGGGTTATAGAAAATTCTATGTAGGTATAGACCTGGGTTTTTCAAGTTTTTCTAATTCCATGATGTGTCTGGGAAGAGAACAGAGGGAAACACTGAAGATGTTTAGTCTAAGAGACTGGAAACAGGGGCCTCTAAGAGCAAACTTTTCTGAAAACTGACATTTTTGAATGTTTACTGTGTGCCTGGCACTGTGCTCAAGTGTTTCCAGATTTCACACCATCATAATCTTTCTAATTGATGAAGCAAGAACTAAATTCCATTTTATGTAGGTACAAGGTAAATGTCTTACATATTATCCCAGCAGCTACATTCACAGAATGATGGGAATTAATATGTAGTGAATGAATTCACCCATTATTGGCAACTTAGAAAAGATGAAGTTATTGAGTACAATACATAGAAGCAGTGATGAGTGGTTACAGGATTTTGGGGGGAACTATGATGATTTAAATGAGAATGTCCTGTAAAGACTTAGGTGTTTGAACAGTTGATTGGGGTGTTATTTGGATGGTTTCAGAGGTGTGACCTTGCTGAAGGAAGCATGCCACTAGGGATGGATTTTGATATTTCAAAGCCACATACAGTTCACAGTAAGTTCTCTTTGTTTGTTGTTTGTGGTTGAAGATGTGAGCTCACAGCTTTCCTGTAATCATTCTTGCCTGCTGCCATGCTTCCCCACTGTAATGGGGGCTTAAATACCTTTTATCTATAAGTTGCCTTGACTGTGGTGTTTTATCATAGCAACAGAACAATAACGAATACAGCAGGTAATGTCTTTTGGTTATGATGACCCACCACGCAATTCTGTCATGTAATTTCCATAATGAAAACAAGGGCAATCTTCATTAATCTATTTATTTGGTTTACTTCTCAAAGGCTACTGAGCCAACAGGATGGAGACTCTGTGGTTCTGTCACAGATAATCTTGATTGAATAAACTAAGATGTGTCTTTCCACAACTGAAAGAGCTACCATTTTCCTTGATGGTTGGAAAGGTACTTTCTGTACAAGACTTGGGTCATGAAAACTTTCTGATAAGAACCCAGCTCCATTCTCTTTCCTGTTCCTCAAGCATGCCCTTCTATTCATGTGTCTCTATGGACAGCGCCCTCCAACAGGACCAACAACCAGTCTTGGAATCTTGTTTGAAGATCTCTCATTCAGCATGTTCCTTCTATTTGATCCCGGAAGGTGTACTGGCCCCGATAGGGTGGGTGCTGTGAGAAGATAGCCATACTTAGGGGCAGTTGGGTATAAAGTCCATTTTGCATGGCCCAAGGGAGTAAATGGATTTGGAGTTCCAAATTGGAAAGGCAAAACCAAAACCAAAACCTTGTTAAAGCATCACCTGGAGATGAAACTCGTGGCCTAGAAGGAACAAGCTAGATGTGCTGTGCTTGGGTTTTCTTTTACTCTAGCTCCACATTGGAATGTCAAAATGTTTTTGTTTTTTTACTCTTATTACTCTTTCAGCTTTTTTGGTCTTAGGAAACCCACCACTCAGCTCCCAAATAAATCACACACAGAGTCTTCTTATAAATGCCCTGCCTTAGCTTGTCTTCTTTCTAGCCAGTTATTCTTAACTTAAATTATCCCTGTTTACCTTTTGCCTCTGGGCTGTTACCGTTCTCTGACTTTTGTAAATCTTTTTACTTTCACTCTTACTCTGTGGCTGGCTGACCCCTAATGTCCTCCTCTCCTTTTTCTATCATTCCTTCTTCTCTCCTCCCAGATTTTTCCTCCTATTTATTCTCTTTGCCTGCCAGCCCTGCCTATCCATTCTCCAGCCTCACTATTGGCCATTCAGTTCTTTATTAGACCATCAGGTGTTTTAGCCAGGCAAAGTAACACAGCTTCATAGAGTTAAACAAATGCAACATAAAAGAATGCAACACACATATTTGCATCACTAAACAAATGATCCACAGCACAAACAAATGTAACATGTTAAAATAATATTCTACAACAATATGTAGGTTAAACATGGAGGGACCAAGTACAAGAAGTAGACAGATGGCTGTAAGTGACAACGTAAAGATAAGCAATCAGAATAGCTATAACAAGATATTTGTCTTAAAATTCCACCAGTCATCCCTACTTTTGTTACTATTCTTAAGAGTTGCTGGTATATTTGATATATACTGGAAATTTGTTGTGCTTGTCTTGATTTAGTGATGTAAAATTAATATTCCTTATTTAGCACAGTGCAGGTTCAAACTTGAGCAGTTGCCTAGAAGTTTAGGGCCCAGTGAATCTGAAATATACTGTTTTGGGGGCATTTAACTATTTCTATATTATTTGGCTAGTGCATTTTTAATTTGTGAGTTCTATGGATAGTCTTTTGGAGTTGCTGTGATCCCTGTCTGCACCTACACTTATAGTGAGGGTAAGGCCAAGATTCTTTTCTTTAGATTTAGGCCAGAAAGGTCTATAATGATAAGAGTATGGACTTCTAGCCAGCAGGGGTGGCATACTCATTTAATCCCAGCCCTGGAAGGCAGAGGCAGACTGATCTCTGAGTTCAAGTTCAGCCGGGTCTACAGAGTGAGTTCCAGGACATCCAGGGCTACACAGAGAAACCCTATCTTGAAAAACCAAAATGTATGATCATCTAATTAAGTCCTATTTGGGGAAAGATGGCTATTAAGGTATGTTCCTGTCTGTGAGGTTGGGACGTAGAAATAAGCTCAATTCCTACAGAGAATGTCCTTTGGATTTAAGCAGATGGTAAAAGAAAATTTGAGCTGTGAAATGGTTTTTAATAGAGTCTAGAAAGGTAAAGGCCATGGCTGCCACCATAAAAGGGTAAAGGCACAAGTAGGAGAAGGAAGCACAGAAGAGAGAAGAGTCTGAGTGAGGAGGTTTGAGTAGAATTATGGGCTGAATCTCCCTGACCGTGTGTAGCATCACTTAAAATTAAATCTGCTTCATGCTGGAGGACATAAATCTGGTTAGCCATAAAAGAGGCAGGGACAGAAAATGTAAAATAAGATGGGGAATCCTATTAGATGGCTAAGAGTGCCCAGCCATGGCCACACCTACCTAAATTATGATTAGAAAAATTGACAATGAAAAGAAAACAACAGAGCAACGGACCTGCTGAAAGTTTACCCATTAGAAAGGCATCAAGAAGACAGGAGGCTTTTGAGTTATAAAGGTAAAGTTGGGTATTTTAGATGATCCCAAAGGGCAGGAGAAAATCAAGCAATGATATAGATATGACCAAAGTTCCAGATGCATGGTAATATTCTTGGGGGGAGGATTCCTTTCTATCTGAGATATACGGGATGAGGTGTTTTAGATAGGGTAAAGGCAAAGTAATGTAGAATAGTCCAAGGAAGAGTATGACAGACTTAACCCTGAAGGAGACTTTTAACAGTTAGAGATAAAGCATTAACCAGGGGGACATTTTATTTACTCAGAGGACAAATTAGTCTTGATAGAAGAATATCAAATTTATGGTCGTCAAGAAAGGAGTTATAGGATGAGGCACAGAAAAGAATGGACACAGCTATTGTCAGGTAGCTTTCCATGAAGGAGATTCTGAAAGTAGGAGCAGGAGTCTAGGGTCACAAGTTCACAACATTTGCATATCTGATGTTGACTTTTGAAGAGGAAGTATGGGATCTTAGTTGGTTCTCTTGTATTTTATTTTGAATGTTTACTGAAAAATGGAGTTTTATCTTGGATAGGTGAATCTAGTTAGCAATTTCTTGGAATTAAAAAGCCATCTTAAGTAATTAGCAATTGGTGGCCTACCCACCCCCTTTTTGAAACTGGCTAATATAGATATTTAAATGGCTGTCTTGCTGGATCTTTAGAAAGAGTAGGTCTCCTGGTAGGACTGAGTCATCATGAGAATACTGGTAGAAATTCGTAACCTTTGGTTGTACCTAGTGGGTGTTTTCAGACTATGCATGCATGGGTGTGTTATTGTTAAGGACATTAGAGACTTCTTGGTATTTACTCCTAGGAGTCCTTTGAACCCTTCAATTTTTTTCTGTAACTTCCGCTGGGATGGGTTTAGGTCTTGGTGACCATGCTCTTGGTGACAATCCTCCTCTTGAAGAATATACAGTGTTTAGTGTCTGGCCCTGGGATCTCCCTGGCCTCTGTGCTCAGTAGAAGGGTGGATTGCAGGAGGCCTTTCAGTGTCAGTCATTTTGTTCTCTTGGTTCCTTTAGCGTCGTTGGCTTTGGCCATGTTGTTGAACACTCAGAAGGTCAGTAACACCAGTCTTGAAGAACAAGGAGTTGAAATTTTCACTGTTGTGTAACATTATACGAAGGATGACTAAAACAAACTGATTTTTAAATGGGTATTGACTTTAAAAAGACTCAGCTTAATCAATAGTGGAAACCCTGACAAACTTCCCCAGCAGACAGCATAAGTAATTAATTATCTCCATAAAGCATATAATTTCATATTTTAAAGATGTTCTTGTGAATGGTACCAAAGGTTAGTAAATAACTTGATACTTCACGTCTGAAGCACTAAAATCATTGATAATATTTAAATATCCAACCCTAACTACACAGACAGATGTGATACTAGTTCTGGAAATTTTTTTTAAGAATAAAAACTTAAGATAATGGATTTCTTAGATTTAAGTTTTATGAATTAAAATAATCTTAAGCCAAATTTGCATGAAAGCTTGATACTTACATGATGACAATGTGGATCAAATCTTCATGGGGACTTATCATATACACATATGATATAACATGTATCTAGAGGGTACATACAGAAACATATATGCTGCTCCACAAAGGTAAGTTTGTGTTAAGCTAGATGTAACACAAAGTATTACACTAACACATTTACCAGTTTGAAGAAAACTTAAATTTACATTTTATAATAATGAAATAGATTAAGATCACTGTTAATTTGGTCAAATTTGAAACCTTTGTTATTCCTATAATCTTCAGTGCAACTTAGATTTTAAAATGTTTTTCATCTTAAAATGTCTTTACATCTTTTCTCCATACCAAGTCAGTCAATTTGATAATTAACTTTTCTACACTGTAATATTTAGCTAGAATGGGCTAGAGGTGGCAAACCCAAATACTAGCTTTTCTTAAGAATATCAGCAGAAGAAAAAAGAAAAGAAAGTTACATTCTGATCTATATTTGGGAAGGGTGTGGGGAGATGGTCCAGTTAATAAATAAGTGCTTTGGTGTAGGAGGTCCTTCTGTTTATGTATTGCTTTCATTGGTTAATCAATAAAGAAACTTCTTGGACTGATAAGACAGAACTTAAGTAGGCAGAGGATACAGAACTGAATTCTGGAAGGAAGAAAGCAGAGTGAGAGAGAGCCATCATGGAGACGCCAGGTCAGACATGCTAAATCTTTCCCAATAAGCCACAACCTCATGGTAAACACAGATAAATAAAAATGGGTTAAATGAAGATGTGAGAGTTAGCCAATAGAAGCTAGAGCTAATGGCCAAGCAGTGTTTTAATCAATACAATTTCTGTGTGATTATTTTGGGTGTAAACTAGCTGGGTGGCCAGAACAAAGGGCCCCGCTCCCTTTCAACAATTGGTGGCCCAACGTGGCCAAGTAACTACATGTAAAAACCTGAGAGAGCTTAATTTTAAACACACACACACACACAAACAGAGTTTAACACAGCTTTACTGTTTGCTGGTGGCATGCCACAGAGAAATTTTCCTAACTCAGCAGCCATTAAAAAAACAGCTGGTGATTTTAAAATGCGGCTTCCTGGGCTGTGCAGCAAGTACAAACTCCAACTATTAAGCATTTCAATGGCATTTTTAGGCCTGGGTGTTTCTGTGTCCACTCAGGGTCGAGAACGTGCCCGTGACTCAGCTCTTCCTGCTTGGGCAGATGGCAGGATCAGTCTACTAGGCTTGTGCAGGTGGGATAGCATGGTGGATTCCCACCGCCATACACAGAGATGTTTCCAGGCTGCACAATGCTCTGCGTGGCAGATTTGGCTATAACTCAGATGAAAAGAGTTTATGTGCTGCATGCTCATGCTTAGAGTTAAAGTGCTAAGCATGGCTCCTAGCTGGCAGAAATGGTACGTCCACCATTTTAAAATTGGAGAGAGATGGAGTCAACATCCAGAGCAGCTGCAACCAAGCTGCTTAGCATTTTAAAAGCTCTTCAAGACAGTAGAGAATTATAGACAATGCAATAGTACATATTCAGACATAAAAGACCTCTAAATGGGTCACAGTATTGTATAAATGTATGTAGGCTTGGGAGAGAAAAGACTTAGTATAGAGAGTCATGAAATAAAGTTAATGCTTTAAAAGAAGGTAAAGTCTTTAAAGAGACAGAGTACATATAATCATAGATTAAAGAAAGTAAAAAAAGAATAAGCCACGTAAAAATGGAAAATTCACAGAGAGTCTGGATTCTGTATATTATTGTGTTTTCTTTAAATTTTTTGACTGTGAAGGAGCTAAGTACAGAGAGATGTTTCATTGTATGGGCTGCTAGGCTAAACAACCATGTATATTATAAAAGTATTATGACTTCAAAATATGGGTCTAAGGATATGATGCTTTTGAAATGAGGTCCTTCTTTTGTTTTCACAGAGGATGAGACCCTGTGAATTCCTTCAAGACCAATATGGTATGATAGACCATGCCCTCCTGAAAGGTTGCTGTGAACACCCTCAAAAAATTACTTCGCTCAACTGCTGACTGAGATGAACCTACCACACAGGATACACCATAAAAGACCTTATTATCAGTGCCTCCATACAGCATGAAGCAGTTTGGAAAAAAAAACTATGCCCATATTCCCAAATATTGTTTATGAATGGTCTTTTATATTTAAAGGGGGATATGATATAAATATGAATAATTTGTATTGTTATGGGTTTTGCTTTATTGATATAAATTTAAGGTCAATCTTGTTATATATATATTTCTGCTCTTGATTAAGGTATTGTGATTGTGTAGTTTATTTAAAAATTTAATGTATAATTAGGAAATATAGGTTGTTAATGGATAATCATCGATAAGAGTCAAACTTATAGTCATGTTAGTTAGATTTTCTAGATATATAGAGATATATTTCAGTTAGATAAGCATTCTTCATACCTTTCAAAGACTACAGAATATGGCATTTAAAATGTTTTAATAACTTAGGACTTTTCATGACAATGGGACAAGTCTGCTCCTAGCAGCACCAAGCTGCTTCAAGAGGAAGATGGGCAACAAAGAGGATCCTTAGCCATTTGGGCAAGAAACTGCTCTTGCCTGGACTGCTTTACTGGACATGCAGTACCCACAGAGAGATGACTGCTGAACTTGCCTAAAGGTGAGATGATCCTTCAGGGTTCCTGTTTCATAAAAGATTCTGTGAGACATTCTGCAGGACACAGAAGAAAGTGACTGAACTGTCTTTAAAATTTCCAGCTTCATGGAAAAGTCTGATGGATACTATGGGCCTGTAGGCTGAAGATGGATGACCCAATAGTACAGAAGAACTTTGGGTGACTGTGCAGGCAGCGAGATGTCTCTGTCAATTCTAAAGTTTTGGAAGTTGTTTATAATGCACTTCCAGTTTACTTAGGTAATATTATATCCTTCTGGAGTCTTTGATGAAGTTGAAAAATAGATAGTTATAGTTTTCCTTTGTTATGATAAAATATAAAATAGATATAAATATTGTAACTGTAATTCTTGCTTGGTAACTGTTTTGTTGTATTAATTTTACTATGTTAAAGCCTTCCTTTTTGTTTAAACAGAAAAGGGGAAATAGTGTAGGAGTTCCTTCTGTATTTGTGTTGTTTTCAGTGGTTAGTCAATAAAGAAACTGCTTGGCCTGATAGGACAGAACTTATGTAGGCAGAGGAGACAGAACTGAATTCTGGGAGGAAGAAAGCAGAGTGAGAGAGAGCCACCATGGAGACGCCAGGTCAGACATGCTAAATCTTTCCCAGTAAGCCAAGACCTCGTGGTAAACACAGATTTTAAAAATGGCTTAAATCAAGATGTGAGAGTTGGCCAAAAGGAGGCTAGAGCTAATGGCCAAGCAGTGTTTTAATTAATACAGTTTCTGTGTGATTATTTTGGGTGTAAGCTAGGCAGGCGACCGGAACAAGGGGCCCCACTCCCTTTCAACAGTGCTTTCCATAGAAGTATGAAGATCTGAGCTGATTCTCAGAACCTATATTCAAAAACCCAGGTATTATGGGACATCTTTGAAACCCAGCACTGGGGAGGCAGAGACAGGTGGATCTCTAAGCCTCACTGGCCAGCCAACTTAGTCAAATATTTGAGTTTCAGATAAAAATGAGAAACCTGTTTCAAAAAAAACAAAAAACAAAACAGTGACAGCCCCTGAAGAACAACACTCAGGGCGCACACACACACACACACACACACACACACACACACACACACACACACAAACACACATATATACATACACATACACATACACACACACGCACTCACACACACACATGCACATATATTCATACACATACACACACATGCACTCACACACGTGCACACACATGGACATATATACATACACATACACACACTCACACACACACGCACATATATATACATACACATACACACACAACATGCACATATATATACATACACATACACACACATGCACTCACACACATACACACATGCACATATATATACATACACATACACACACAACATGCACATATATATATACACACACACATGCACTCACACACATACACACACATGCACATATATATACATACACATACACACAACATGCACATATATATACATACACATACACACATGCACTCACACACATACACACATGCACATATATATACATACACATACACACACAACATGCACATATATATACATACACATACACACACATGCACTCACACGCATACACACATGCACATATATATACATACACATACACACAACATGCACATATATACATACACATACACACACATGCACTCACACACATACACACACATGCACATATATATATACATACACATACACACACATGCACATATATATATATATACCCATATGCACTCACACACATACACACACATAAAAATAAAACAGCTGCAATAACTATAGAGCTGGAAGGCAGCTCAGTGGCCTACATTCAGATTTCTAGAACCTTGTAAATGAAAAACAGATGTGGTGGTGCACATCTGTAATTCCAGCACACCTAGAAGCTCAACCAGCTGTACTTCAGTACAAGGCAAAGCTGGAAAATAAACAAAAGAGATTCTGCCTCAAAACAAGAGGAAAGTTAAGAACTAAGTCCTCAAAGTTGTCATTTGACCCCTTCACATGTACCATGTCATTCACACTCACACATATTGTACACACATGCACACAGTACACCAACAAACAAAATAACAAATAAAAACTTCCTACATTGTAAACACATGCAAAAAACATTAGAAAGTTAACTCCTAGACACAGTCTAAGAGCTGACCAGCACTTCAGACTAAATAACCCACAAATAATTACATGACATCAACAATTATGAACTCTAATGAAAAACTCAAAGAACGTATAATTACATTTAATTATACTATACCCTTAATAGAAAACTATAGAAATCAGAAAGGGACAAAGGTGAAGCTTGTGATATAGTGTTGGCTAAAGAAGTCTGTTAATGCTGGCAGAAAATGACCAGATAGAAAACTGAAATTGGGATCCATATAGATTGCGGGGAGAGACTTACCAGGCATTTCTTAGGCTCTGAGACTCATTTTTATTGGTCTTTTATGATCTACCCCAATGGCAAGTCTGAGGGAATAGAAGAGAAAGAGCCTGTTTAATACTGAGTGAGAGGATCGGTGTCCCTAAGGGGTATCTCTCTGACCTCAGCTGCTATGCTTAAAACATTCCCTACAGTTAATTTTGTTGATGCTGCTGGTCCTCCTGACTTTGACTATAACCACTGCAAAAACATGCCGAGGACTTACTAGGCAAGTGAAATATTAAGTATCTCAAATATATCATCTTATTAAATATTCATAAGGCATACTATTAATCCAACCTAACATTTGTAAAAAGCAGGGGCCAAAGAGGCGAAATGTATCCTAATATACATGGTAAATGCCATGGTTACTAAGAAACTATCTGCCAATGAGGAGGAACTGGCCTTTCATCTCTCTAGGATGAACAGTTGCCTTTCTGTTTAATGGTTTCTTAAAAATCCCCTTGTGACAAGCTCCAGAGGACAAATAATTTATTTCTTGTGGTGTATGACTCTCTAAATGAATTAATTGATGGGCATCCCATTGTCATTTTGAGGGATATGGAAATAAAACAGGCAGGAGATGTTCTCGACCAAACTAATTTGTGCTTTAAGCATATAAATAATAAGTATCTTTAAAAGTAGATGTGTATTTCCCAACGCATCTGTTTCTCTTCTAATTCAAGAACCTGTGTCTTTGTGCTGTCAGATGAGCAATTTGATTGTAGTTTTTAAGTATTAGTAAGTAGAATTAAATAGCAATTGTTGTTAGTGGAGAGGAAAGAGAAGAAATAATTCTTCCAGTTTGCCCTGCCCTGTTCGCTCCAGGAAGCGTGGATGGATATGTACATCATGGAGGTGATAGCCCAGCCGGAGCCACTTGGCCCCTTTCCGGAGTCCTAAGAGAAACACTGTTTTCATAGAAATGTTTGCTATTTGCCTTTTCACTGTGGTGGAGTTTATGTTGACAGGGAAAGCAATAGTGCCTAGGCACAAACTAAGACAGCATAAACCAACTTTACCAATATCTACTGCTGTTTACTTGCAGGGGGTAAAAGTCAATTTCATCCAAGCAAGTACTTCGTAAAATAATAAAAAATCACTAATTTTGTTCAATCCGCATGCAAAAATTTATTGTTTAGTGCGACATTTAAGGTTCCTCTGTTGCATGCTTTAGGGTAACAATCATCTCTGGGCTAAGTGCTTGTATCATGGGTGAGACACCAACAGGACTTAGTCCTTTTGTTGTAGAACGAGAGTCTTCATGTGACAGACAGACAGACAGACACTGGTGTTTGAATCTAGGCATTTGCAGATGTTTTCTTGCAAATAAGGAAAGCAAGGCTAATAGGAAAACAGTTGATAGAGTTCTCAATAGATAATAAAATTAAAGCTGCTTTCAAGGGATTGTGATTGACACAAGGAAATGTGTCAAAAATTAAAATGCCTGCATAACTCTGAAAAACAGTATTATCAAATGTCCAATATAAGATTTTACCCAATCATGAATGAGCATGAGACATATTTAAACACAGGATTCAAAAACATATTTAAACACAGGATTTTAACAGAGCACAGGATCTTCATTTCAGATTTCACATTGTAATCAATGCAAACACCACCACTTGCTGAGCTCTGAGCAGTACTAAGATTTACCCGCAGTTCCATGAAGTGTTTGTCAAGTAGCTGTAACCTCAGCTCCACCTCTGTTTGCATCAGGATCCCCGAGGATTTTAACCACAAACAACTGCAGAAGAGAGGGAGCCAGGTGCTTGCTGTGGGGCTGGGCAGCTGAAAGAAGGAAACACACTAGCTCTTTCAATAATTTGGGGTACAGAAAATGCAGTTATTAGGGGTTATTTTTATTTAAAAGTGTTTCTTATTTTAAATCAACTGCCATATAAATATTCATAATAGTCACAGCTTAATTGATGGTTTGGTACATATCAGTCTTGCCTAACATGCGAGCAAAACCCTGGGGCTTCATTGGTTCCTAAAATGTTCAGGGTCTGACAGCACTGAGGGCCGCTGGTGGGGGCTTCCCTGGGTATGTGGATCGCACAACCTTTCAGCACAGTAATTTGTTAATTAAGACATGGGCAACCGTCTCCTATAACTATATGTGGGCACATACATAAACATTTGTGTGAGCACGATGGGGGTGTGTGTACCCCAGTGTGTGTGGAGATCAGAGGACAACCTGGGTGTCTGTCATCACCTGCACCTTGTTTGACACAGATCTGCTTTTTGTTGTTTTCTGCCCTTGAACGTCCACATGTTCTCCTATATGAGACCCATGATGATGTAGGAACATTGGATGATAGACACTCAGTTTCACTCCAGGCTTCATGTGACCTTTAGGAATCAAACCCATGTCTTTCTTCTTGTATGGAAAGTGCTTAGTGACTGAACCATCTTTACAGTTCCCAAATTTGAATCACTTTTAATTAACATTATTTGTTTTAATAGTTTTTTCTTCAGAAAAAATTGTGAATTTTTGTAGATGTTTATTTATTAAAGTTTGTGACAAGATCCTTTCTATAAAAGTAAATAATTTACACTAATATCCAGGGAATTACTTAAATAAATTTTGATAAGCCATTCAAACAGACCTTTATGTAGCTGTTAAACATATTGAGAGGGAGTAACAATGCTAATGGTATATTAAGTTTGAAAATAATGTAAAATCAAATCTATAGGTTTCATTTTTCAAAACAGAAATAAGATTTTTCTCCTCTCCTTGTATATTTGGAAAGTTTGTTTCTATCTACCTCTATATAATTGAAAGTTTAAGTAAAATATTAATAAGTTGAGAGGTTGACGAATGAAGGGTTGTTAGTACTTTAAAATAATTCATGGTTTTATATTTTTCAATAGAAAAGAATAATTTAATCAGAAGAAATTAAAATTGTGCTAGATAAAATGATATTCTAGGGATATATCCTGGGCACAACCCAAGAGAGAAATAGCTAGAAACTCCTGCTATGAATATGGATGGAAGGAAGTAAGATGACTGCAGGGTTTGTCTTTGCTGGAGTTCCAATTATGGATCCGTATGCCCTGCCAATGTGAAATCTTAGAAGAGACATGCTTTGTCTGGGACATGCTGGGTTTCACACAACTTTTAGGATGAGATCTCTCTCAGGAATTAGCTTTTTAGACTTTCGTATTCTTAGTTATGTGTATGTGTCTTTGGGAGTGTCTGCCATGTTAAGTGCAGGTGTACACAGAGCTCAGAAAAGGGGGTCACAACTCTTGGAGCTGGAGATCACACAACTTTGGAAATTAAAGTCTGGCTCTCTAGAAGACCATCAAACACTCTTGAAAGTTGTAACACCTCTCCAGGCCCTCTTTCAGAACTTCAACATTCTGAAACTGCTCTACTTCTGGAACGCCATCTTATGGAATGAGTATTTTGTTGAATGTGCCTAGCCAAGACTATCTGGTCCTCTAGCAACACTAGTCATATTCAAAGAGGTAAAGACATTCTCAGTGTTTCTGAGTAACACCACATTACAACTCCATCCAGGCTTTCCTTGGCCAATTTATTGTTTGTTTACATGCTGTTGCTGAGTGCTATGCAAGTACTCTGGACCTGAAGCAGCATTCCCCGAACATTTCCATTCCACTCATCTGAATTAGTTAGTAAGGGATGAAAACAGAAAGAATAGAGAGATAGTTTAATTCTATTTGGGGGAATGAAAAGGGGTGAAGACTGGGAGTGGCCACTAATCACACATAGGAATTCTCATTTGCCACCTTCATTTGCCCCTAAATTGGGATTGTGGGGTTGGTGGTGACTGACAGAATTTGACTAGAAATGTGAGACATGGCACTTCTGTAAAGGGCCAATGGGAATCCCATATGTCTTCTGTGACATTCTTGTTTGCTTTGCCACAATAAACTGAAGGGACATTAATCTCGGGCGCTCAGTTACAAAGAGAAGGACCACCAAACCCTCGTAGGCAGGTAGAGGCTCGGAACAGACTTGTAGCTGATGGCACTGAGTAGATTCTGTTCTCTCTTGCTTGGACCATGAGGCCCAGTTCAAACCCTAGCAGTGACAGAATCATCGTACAAAGTGTTTCTGATGCCACGGAGATGAGTTATTTCCTTCTATATTTCACATGAAAAACAAAACCTTAATACACTTTTTAAATGACCACTAGTTCTGAGAAGCTTTGCAGCAGCCTACACTGTTATCAATAACAAACCTGCCTTTTAAGATGCTACAGCATCTTGTATGGCATTTCACTTGCCAGAGATGCTCAATGAAACATCTGATTAATTGAAACCAAATGGAGGAGGATATTCAGGAGAGGCTAAGGGGGTGCTCAGGGAGCACAGGTTCAGAATCCAGGGAAGAGGAAAAGCGATGCCAAACGTGTGATCCTGACAAATTTCCCTGGTATTTTCTGGCAAGTCAAATGAAAAACAGAGTTACAAAGCAGAGGAGGCTCTGTCAGTCCAGCAGTTTCATCAACCCCACCACAGATGGCTTCTGGCCTGTTTTTACTACAATTCTGAGAACATGTGCGTTAGATACCAGTATTCACAAGTAGGAATAATTTATAAGGAAATCCAGATTTATGACTTATTTTGAAAACAAAGTAAAAAGATATTGCAACTTTGGCGCAGATTTCACAACTTGTCTCACAGATTCTTGTGTGATAGAAAAAAATAAGTAAAGGACTAAGACACTGACTGCCCCCTTTAGTTTTGAATGGTGTTAGTCATTCAAGATGACTATGGTGTTGTTTACCAGACAATCAAAGGCTGTCTGAGAATTGCACTTTCTAACCCAGTAGCTTCTTTCTATAGCAATTACAAACAAGCAAGACTGAGAGCGCTGCCGAAGAGGTTGAGCCCTTTGCCATGATGCTTGCTTTAGGAGAAGGATCCTGACACACAAGGCTGAACAGCAAGAATAAAAGAAAGTGAGAGAGAGCAGCAAAGTACAATTGCCGGTAGAAGACTCTCAAGCAACAAGAATAATAATAGCAGAAGGCATTTATGCGAGCAGGTGCGAAGAGAGGACACGGGTCCCAGAATACATATGACCATCATGTTCTCTGCCTGTGCTCTTAGCTCCACCAGAAGATGAAGTGGCCCCCAGACCCTGGATCTAATGTGAGAACCATATGCTGTTGTGCACTTTTGAGCCCTGCTCCTGGATCTTGATAGAATTCTTGACAAGTTGAATGTTGATTGGTGCTTCTCTAAAGACTTGGAAGATTGAGAGGAAAATAGATAATCCATCCATCTCCCCTCACTCATCTTGGTTTCAGGAAGAAATATGAGGATGGAAAGTGAAATACAAGCAGAGACAAAATGAGGATGTAAATCAAACACTTTCTTGCTTTCCTTGGTCAGAAAAGCCTGTTGAGTTCCAGAGAGAGAGTGAAAGGCAACATAAAATGTGGGAAAGGAAAGCAGATTCACATTGAGACAAAGGGAAAAGTTGTGTTTTTGTGTCTCAATAAATCTCTTGGTGGGGTGGGTGCAGAGCCCCAGATATTAAAGTTAGTGTAATATGCATCAGTCCATCACATTGGGAAATAGATAGACCCTGAAACAAGGAATTAATAAATCTAGTAATTGTGTCATGTCTGTAACATCAGCTGAGAAAGAAATTGTGCAAGTCATTTGATAAATGTGCACGTCCTGAGAGCATGTGCTTCCACAGGGATCACCCAGAGGTTTGACAAAGCATTTCTTCTTTCTACTGTATCCGCTGTAGGAGGAGCTGTTGTGAAACACAGTGGTATTTAGTGTGTGTTGGCCTCCAGTTAATACCATCCCAAATTGATTCTCTACACTTTGTTTCTTACCAACAACCCTCCCCAGAATACAAGTTCTCCAAGGCTATTAGAAATTACAGGAAGCTTGCCAAAATGTTCTTTCCAATTTTCTAAACAATGTAAATAGAATGTGGCTCACTTTTAACTCTTAAAAGGCTTCTTTTAAAAAATAAAATACAATGAACTAAGCAGTTGTCTGCAGCATCAGGGTACTGCAGTGTATTCAGAATGACATATTCAACATGATTGCTAAAAGATAATTTTTATTATCTCGTGATTATTCAGTAGTATGTTGAAGGGACTAAATAAAAATCATTGTGATCATATCATCACCTTAGGCATCTGCAGCATACTAATTTCTACACAGAAGTGTAGATATAGGAGAACAAATCTGAGAGACAAAAATTTTGCAAAGAAAATGTTTTGAGGATAGAATTGCATTTACTGAAGTTAATTAGATTTTGCTTGTAGGTAATGTCTGTCCTGTTTATGATGACAAACTGTATAGGTTTGAGAAACCATGGAGACTAGTGAGCTGTAGCCCCATGTGTACCCAAAGCAAGTCAAAGCTAAGGACAAAGTAATTTTAAGATACCCATGTAACCATCAAGGCAATATATTTTAATGGATTTTATTGAGCTATACATTTTTCTCTGTTCCCCTCCCTGCCTCCACACTTCCGTCAACCTTTTCCCATGGTCCCCATGCTCCCAATTTACTCAGGAAATCTTGTCTTTTTCTACTTCCCATGTAGATTAGATCTATGTATATATTTTTCATAGGGTCCTCATTGTTATCTAGGTCTCTGGGATTGTGATTTGTAGGCTGGTTTTCTTTACTTTATGTCTAAATACCACTTAGGTGCAAGTACATATATTTGTCATCTGAGTTTGCGTTACCTCACTCAATATGATGTTTTCTAGCTCCATCCATTTGTCTACAAATTTCAAGATGTCATTGTTTTTCTGCTGTGCAGTACTCCATTGTGTAAATGTACCACATTTTCCTTATCCATTCTTTGGTCAAGGGCATTTAGGTGTTTCCAGGTTCTGGCTATGACAAACAATGCTGCTATGAACATAGTTGAGCACATTACCTTGTGGTATGATTGAGCATCCTTTGGGTATATACCCAAAAGTGGTATTTCTGGGTCTTGAGGAAGGCTGTTTCCTAATTTTCTGAGAAATCGCCACATTGATATCTAATGGGGTTGTACCAGCTTGCGTTCCCACCAGCAATGCAGAAGTGTTCCCTTTACTCTACAACCTCCCCAGCATAAGTTGTCATCAGTGTTTTTGATCTTGGCCATTCTTATAGGTGTAAGATGAAATCTCAGAGTTGTTTTGATTTGCATTTCTCTGATGACTAAGAATGTTGAACATTTCTTTAAGTGTCTTGCAGCCATTTTAGATTCCTCTGTTGAGAGTCCTCTGTTTAGGTCTGTACTCCATTTTTTATTGGATTATTTGTTCTTTTGATGACCAATTTCTTGAGTTCTTTGTATATTTTGGAGATCAGATCTCTGTCTGATGTGGGGTTGGTGAAGATCTTTTCCCATTCTGTAGGATATTGTTTTGTCTTGTTGACTGTGTCCGTTGCTTTACAGAAGCTTTTCAGTTTCAGGAGGTCCCATTTATTAATTGTTTCTCTCAGTGTCTCTGCTGCTGGAGTTATATTTAGGAAGTGCTCTCCTGTGTCAATGCATTCAAGTGTACTTCTCACTTTCTCTTCTATAAGGTTCAGTGTGGATGACTTTATGTTGAGGTCTTTGATCTATTTGGACTTGAGTTTTGTGCATAGTGATAGATATGGATCTATTTTCATTTTTCTACATGTTTATATTCAGTTATGACAGGACCATTTGTTAAATATGGTTTCTTTTTTCCATTTGATATTTTTTGCTTCTTTGTCAAAAATCAGGTATTTGAAGGTTTGTAGATTAATATACAGGTCTTCTATTGGTTACATTGGTCCTCCTGTCTGTTTTTATGACAGTGACAGGTTGTTTTCATTACTATAGCTCTGTAGTAGATTTTGAAGTCAGGGATTATGATGCCTCCAGAAGTTCTTTTATTGTACAGGATTGTTTTAGCTATCCTGGTTCTTTTGCTTTTCCATAAGAAGTTGAGTACCATTCTTTTGAGGTCTGTGAAGAATTTTGCTGGAATTTTGCTGGGCATTCCATTGAATCTGTAGATTGTTTTTGGTAAGATTGCCATTTTTACTATGTTAAATCTACCTTCCCAAGAGCATGAGAGATCTTCCTTCTTTCTGGTTTCCTATTCAATTTCTTTCTCGAAATTTAAAGAAATTTAAAGTTTTTCTCATACAAGTCATCCACTTGTTTAGTTAAAGTTACTCAGAGACATTTTATGTTATTTGTGGCTATTGCGTAGGGCTATGCTTCTCTGATATCATTCTCAGCCCATTTATCATCTGGGTAAAGGAGGTATACTGATGTTTTCAGGTTAATCTTGTATCCTGTACATTACTGAAAACATTTATGAGTTGTAGAAGTTCCTTGGTAGAATTTTTGGGGTCGCTTATGTAAACTATCTTATCTTCAGCAAATAGTGAGAGTATGACTTCTTCTTTTCTGATTTGTATCCCCTTGATCTCCTTTTGTTGTCTTATTGCTGTAGCTAGGACCTCAAGAACTATATTGAATAGATAGGGAGAGAGTGGATAACCTTGTCTTGTTCCTGATTTCAGTGGGATCGCTGGGAGTTTCTCTCCATTTAGTTTGATGTTGGCTGTTGGCTTACTGCATATTGCCTTTATTATGTTTAGGTCTCTCCAAGACCTTTGTCATGAAGGGATGTTGTATTTTTTCAAAAGCTTTTTGAGCATCTATTGAGATGATCATGTGGTTTTTATTTTTTAGTTTACAGTGACAGATTTTTGTATGTTGAACCATCCCTGCATCTTTGGGATGAAGCCAACTTGATCATGTTTGGATGATGTTTCTGATGTGTTCTTGGATTCAATTTGCCAGTATTTTATTTAGTTGTTTTCATTACTATAGCTCTGTAGTATTTTTGCATCAACATTCATGAATGAGATTGGTCTGTAATTTTCTTTCTTAGTAATGTTTTCATGTGGTTTGGGTATCAGGGTAATTGTATCATCATAAAAAGTGTTTGACAATGTTCCTTATGTTTCTATTGTGTGGAACAATTTGAGGAGTATTGGTATTCGTTCTTCTATGAAAATCTTGTAGAAATCTGAGCTGAAACCATTTGGTCCTGGGCTTTGTTTTGGCTGGGGGGAGACATTTGATGACTGTTTTTATTTAGCAGTTATAGGTCTATTTAATTTGCTTATCTGGTTTTGATTTAATTTTAGTAAGTGATATTTATTCAGAAAGTTGTCCATTTCCTTTAAGTTTTCCAATTTTGTGGAGTACAGGTTTTTGAAATATGACCTGATGATTCTCTGTATTTCCTCCTTGTCTGCTGTTATGCCCTACTTTTCATTTCTGATTTTGTTAATTTGGATATTTTCTCTCTGCCTTTTGGTTAGTTTGAATAAAGGTTTGTCTATTTTGTTGATTTTCTTGAAGAACCAACTCTTTTTCTAATGGATTCTTTGTATTGTTTGCTTTGTTTCTATTTTGTGGATTTCAGCTCTCAATTTGATTATTTCCTGCCATCTAGTTCTCTTAGGTGAGTTTGCTTCACTTTATTTAAAGCTTTCAAATGTTCTGTTAATTCACTAGTGTAAGATTTTTCCAGCTTCTTTATGTAGGCATTTAGTGCTATGAACATTCCTCTTAACACTGCTTTCATTGTGTCCCATAAATTTGGGTATGTTGTGTGGCTATCTTCATTTAATTTTAGGAAGTCTTAATTTCTCCCTTTATTTCTTCCTTGACCCATTGATGATTCAGGTGAGCACTGTTTAATTTCCATGTGTTTTTGGGCTTTTTGGAATTAGTGTTGCTGTTGATTTCTAGTTTTAAGCCATGGTGATCCGATAAGATACATGGGGTTATGCCAATTTTCTTGTATCTGTTCATGTTTATTTTGTTACTGAGTATGTGATCAATTTTTGAGAAGGTTCCATGAGGTGCTGAGAAGGAGGTATATTCTTTTATGTTTGGATGGAATAGTCTATAGATGTCTGTTAAGTACATCTGAGTCATAACATCTGTTGGTTCCTTTATTTCTCTGTTAATTTTTTGCCTGATGGACCTGTTAATTTGTGAGAGTGGAGTGTTGAAGTCTCCCACTATTAGTCTGTGGGGTTTAATATATGATTTAAGCTTTAGAAGTGTTTCTTTGACATATGAGGAAGTCCTTGTATTTGGGGCACAGATGTTCAGTATTGAGATTTCCTCTTGATGGATTTTTCCTGTGACTAATATGAAATGACCTTCTTTGTCTCTTTTGATTGATTTTAGTTTGAAGTCTACTTTATTAGATATTAGGGCAGCTACACCAGCTTGTTTCTTAGGTCCGTTTGATTGGAAATTTTTTCACAACCCTTTACTCTTTATATCTGTCTTTGAAGTTGAGGTGTGTTTCTTGTATGCAGCAGAAGGATGGATACTATTTTTGTACCCAATCTGTTAATCTCTGTCTTTTTATGGGTGAGTTGATTCCATTTATATTAAGGGATATTAATGACCAGTGATTGCCATCTCCTGTTAATTTAGTTTTCATTGTTGGTAATGTTAATTTGTGTGTTTTCCCTTCTTTGGGATTTGCTGCTGTGAGATCATCAATTATCTGTGTTTCTGTTGATGTAGCCACTTCCTTGAGTTGGAATTTTCCTTTTACTACTTTGTATAGGACTGGGTTTATGGCTAGATATTGGTTAAATCTGGTTTTGTCATGGAATATCTTGCTTAGTCTTTCTATGGTGATTGAAAGTTTTGGTGGGTATAGTAGTCTGGGCTGGCATGCATGGTCTCTTAAAGTCTGCATAACGCTTGACCAGGACCTTCTGAATTTCATTGTCTCCATTGAGAAATCAGGTGTAATTCTGATTGGTCTGCCTTTATATGTTACTTGACTGCTTTCCTTTGCAGCTCTTAATATTTTTTCTTTATTCTGTATGTTTAGTATTTTGATTATTATGTGGCAAGGGGGCTTTTTTTGATTCAGTCTATTTGGTATTCTGTAAGCTTCTTATATCTTCATAGGCTTATCTTTCTTTAGGCTTGGAAAGTTTTCTTCTATGAATTTGTTAAATATATTTTCTGTGCTTTTAAGTTAAACTTTATTCTAAGGTTTGGTCTTTTCATAGTGCACTATATTTTCTGGATATTTTGTGTTAAGCTTTTGTTAGATTTAATGTTATTTTTGACTGATGAATCTATTTCCTCTATTGTAATTTCAGCTCTTAAGATTCTCTCTTCCATCTCTTGTATTGTGCTGAATACGCTTGCATTTGTGGTTCCTGATCATTTTCTCATATTTTCTGTTTTTTTAATTCCCTTGACTTGTGCTTTTTTAATTGCCTATATTTCAGTTTTCAAGTCTTAAACAGTTTCTTTCATATGTTTGATTGCTTTTTCTTGATTTTCTTTCAGGGATTTGTTGATGTCATCCAATTTTTTGTTTGTATTTTTCTCCATTTCATTGAGGGAATTTCTCATTTCCTCTTTAAGGGACTCAAACATTCTTCTGAAGTTATTTTTTAGGTCATTTTCTTCTGCTTCATCTATATTTGGTTGTTCAAGTCTTGCTGTTGTGTTGTGATGCTCTTTATGTTCTTGAGTGTGTTCTTACCTTATCTACCCATCTTTTTCTCTAATTTGTGTATTTGGGGCTGTCTGTAAATCTGGTGATCAATCTTCCAGGTGCCAGCGAATCTGATTCTCAGATGGCTGCCCCTTGCGGTGCAGTCAGTGCCATAGTTCCAGTCACCCTGTAGGTCACTCTGTGCTCCTGGACATTGCTCCGTGCTCCTGGGGTTTGCTCTGTTCCCATGGAGTTCACTGTCCCAGGCCTGCTTTACCTAGGTTGCCAGCTCAGACCTTTTTCTGTAAATGTCCCTGGTCTGCATCAGCTCTTGCAGAGGTCCCTGGCTTGGGGTTAGTCCTGCAAAGGTCTCTGGCTCTGATCTACTCCCTCGGAGGTTGCAGACTCGGTATGCCTTGACCGGCAGAGGTCCTGGCTCAGCCCTACTCCCTCAGAGGTCCCAGACTCATGCTCGGACCTGAAGGGGTTTCTGGTTCCTGCCTACTCCTTTGGATGTCCCAGACTTATGCCCAGACCCACAGAAATCCTGGCTCAGGCCTAGTTCCTTGGAGGTACCAGACTTGAGCCTGGACCCATAGGGGTCCTGGCTCAGGTCTACTCCCTTGAAGGTCCCATACTTACTCTCAGACCCTGAGAGGTCTCTGGTTCCTGCCTATACCCTCATAGGTTCCAAACTCATGCCTGGACCCGCTGAGGTTTCTGGCTTCAGCCCACTCCCTCAGTAGTTGCTCCCCTGTACCTGTTCCTGTGGAGTTTTCTGTCTCAGGCCTGCTCCAGCCTAGGTCACTAGCTCAGTCCTGTCTTCATAAATGTCCTGGGTCTGGATCTGCTCCCACTCATGTGGAGTTCACTGTCTCAGGCCTACTCATGTCTTGGTCACTGGCTCAGTCCTGCTTCTGTGGAGTTCACTGCCTCAGGCCAGCTCCATCCCAGGTTGCTGGCTCAGTCTTGCTCCTATGGAGTTCTCTGCCCCAGGCCTGCTTTGGCCCAGGCCGCTGGCTCAGTCCTGCTCCTGTGGAGTTCATTGCCTCAAGTCCACTCTGGCCTAGGTAGCTGGCTTAGTCCTGCTCTTGTGGAGTTTGCTGACTCAGACATTCTCTGGCCCAGGTCACTGGCTCAGTCCTGCTTCTGTGGAGTTCACTACAAGGCAATATTTTTGACAATACCTAATTGGGTGGACCCTTCAGCAGAACTGCCATACACCAGACACAAAATTCCTACCCTGACTGTAGTAATTACTTATTTTCTTTGTTGAGACAAATATCTGAAAGAAGAAACTTAAAGATAGAAAGATTTATTTTGACTCCTGATTTGAAGGACTACAAGCCATGAACAAAAAATCATGCTGTCTGGACACACTTGAAACTGGGGATGGAAGAGCATACTCATCCAGGTAAATCAGGTAGACGAGAAAGGGTCAGATTGTACTGGATCCAGTCTATGATAACTCACTTTCTCCTGGTCCACCTCCTAGTGGTTTTCAAAATTTCCCAAAACTGTCTCACTAATTGACATTCAAACATATGAATCTGTGGAGAACATATCACATTCAGACCATACACTGGCATTGTTATGATGGTATATTGCACAATGAAGAAGTTTTACAAAGAAAACCACCTAGATCACTTGAGATGATAGACCCAAGAAGGCCCAGTTTTATCTTGTATTTAACTTCTGTGAGATGGATGGTATTTCTTAGCACACTATTCTCAGCTGCAGCATTGGTAAGTAGGTAGGGTGTATTTGTTGGGATCATGAGAAAGAGGTTGGGAGCATGTTTACCTTGTGCTGATCTCTCCGGAGAATCTATTATTGATTCTTGTCATCTTTCTTTGATTGTAATGTCTTTGTATCAAGTTATGTGTAGCTTGGAATAATATCAGAAACAGTATCCTAGGTCACACTCTCTGTGCTTCTAGAGTTGACATGCTTTTTTTAAAAAAACCTGCTTCTACAGTAACTATAGCTTTAAAATACTACTGCTATCATTTAGGCTTGGTTGGAGATAGAAAAAAGAATGACATAAAAGTAAAGATGGCAGAGAGTGATGAACATCACACAAAGGCCAGGGAATCCAAAAAGAGCTTTTAACTGAAAAAGTTAAGAAAAGAATTCCTGCCTACCTGAGATTACCAATCAAAGTAATAAAGCAGAGGTTAGGTACGAACAAGATGGGGTAGTTAATACTGGTGTGCATGTTCTCTCGCTCTTCCTCTGCAGCATGTATAGTAAAATCCCAGAGACAGATATTTGGGTTCAACCTGAAGATCAGAAAAGCAAAGAAATCAAGCCGCTAGAGAGCTCTTACCTTTAAGAAATACACAAACTTAAAGAAAGAAAAAGACCTCCTGTCTCATCCTGTCTTGTATCCCTTTCTAGTGCTGAGCACCATCACCACCCAGCCTCTATGGATAACTACTGTGGCTACTGGGATTAAAGGTGTGTACCCCCAACTTCCTGGACTGCATGGTTGACTAGTATGGCTGTTTTGCATTCTGATCCTTAGGTAAGCTTTATTTATTAAAATACAAATAAAATATCACTACATTTCCCCTTTTTGTCTAAAATAAAAGGGAGGATATAAGTAATATAAGAAAACTATGTACAATAAGTACAGTGACTATATGTAATATATAGGCAATAAATACATCAACAGTGTCTAGCCCACTTGCATTTGACAGTTTCAGAGGAACAGATCCATATCTATCCTACCTTGGTGAGTCAAAAGTCTTGTGCCTAATTTATTTTCTATCATAACCTGCATTCTGTGTCTGGTAAATAAGGAAAACTGTAACTATCTAGTCTTCAACTCCCTCAGAGACACAAGAAGGAAATAATATTGACTGAGTAAGCAGAAAGTACATGCAAGCAACTTCCAAAAACTGAGAAAAATGACAGAGACAGCTGGCTGTCTGGAAAGTCACCCAAAGTTCCTCTGCAATGTTAGGACACCTATTTTCAGCCTTTAGGTATAACATATCCAACAGATTTTTCTGTGAAGCAAGACATTCTGAAGGACTGTATGTCCTTGTCTTGACTATGTTTGGCAGTTACATTCATTTGTATCATTCTTGTCCAATTAGGAAAGCATACTGTCAGTAGTTGAAGCAAGGGAAATTTCTTGCCCAAAGGCTTTATTTTTTCACAAAGAAAGTAAACTCCATGTGGGGTTTCTTTGATGCCCATTATCTTCTCTGAAGTAGATTGGTGCTGCCAGGAGCAGACATGTCTCATTGTCATAAAAAAAAAGAGAAAGAAAAAAGAGCCAATGCTAGTAAAACATTTAAAATGCCATATTAAGTAGGTCTCTGAAGTATTTGAAAATGACTTGTCAATCTAAAATATATCTTTGTTTAACCTTGAAAACATACCTACTATGACTACAAGTTTGATTATAGTAGTTGATTAAATACTAACTTTTATTTCCTTATCATCCTAAAGAGTTGATAAAAATAATTTTGAAGAACTAAAAATTTGTATTACATTATTGAATGAGTTGTATAGGTACAAGAGTAGAAATGTATGCTGATGTGGAATTCCCCTTTGTATGTTGTGCATGTCATTGATTAATAAGGGAACTGCTTTGGGCCTTTAGCAGAGCTATAGGGGAATTTAGCTAGGTGGGAAAACTAAACTGAATGCTGGGAGAAAGGAGGCAGAATCAGAAGAAGTATGTAGCCCTGTCAGAGACAGATGCTGAAACCTTAGCTGGTAAGCCACAGTCTCATGGTGATACACAGATTAATATAAATGGGTTAAATTAATATGTAAGAGTTATTCAACAATAAGCTAGAGCTAATGGGCCAAGCAGTGATCTAATTAATTCAGTTTCTGTTGATTATTTTGGTTCTGAGCTGCTGAGCACCTGGGAAACAAACAGGTGGCCTCCCTGAAACAATTGGTGCCTACATGGTCAACTAAAATCCACTTAAAACCAAGAGATCTTGAAAAGGAATTCTAGCCACCAAAATACAGAGTTTAATACAGCTTCTTCCTGTTAGCTAGCAATGTGCCACAGCTCCTTTAAGAGAGGTTTTCCTGAATCAGCAGTAGCAGAAAAAAAGCCACACCATTTTAAAATGCTAGCTTCCTGGGCCAAGCTTCAAGTATGAACTCTGATGAGGTCTAGCTATGAAATATTTAAATGGGGTTTGTGAACAGATTGATACAACTTGCTTAATGGCAACATAGACCAGTCGTGTGCCTAAAAATGGGGCTGTGAGCATGGCTCTCAGAGGCAGCAAACAACTCCACCATGCTGAGCTGGGTAAGACAATCAGGCAATGCTGTATTTCCCCTAGCAATGACACTGTTTCAATTCATAAGAAGGGCTTATCATTTGAAGAAGCACTTCTTGTCAGAAAATAATTACAGATACACAATAGAACAAATTCAGATATAAAAGACCTCTGAATGGGTCACAGTGTTGGATAAATGTACATAGGCTTGGGAGAGAGAACAAAAAGAGTATAGAGAAGTATAAATAGAAAAAGAGACAAAATACTGAAAGTCGTAGATTAAAGGATAAAGATAATAACATAAATATTAAAAAGTAAACACCCCTTTATGATAAAGGTCTTGGAGAGATTAGGGATACAAGGATCATATCTAAGTATAATAAAAGCAATATATAGCAAGCCGACAGCAAACATCAAATTAAATGGAGAGAAGCTCAAAGCCATTCCACTAAAATCAGGAACAAGGCAAGGCTGTCCACTGTCACCATACCTCTTTAATATAGTGCTTGAAGTCTT
>PVIU01001372.1:0-105468 GCA_004026605.1 Ondatra zibethicus
AAATTAGCCTCTGGACTGTTTCAGCCTCTCTACAGCCTTTGAAGTCCTAATCAGTCTTGCAGAAGGTTCAACAGAAAGTACAGCTTCTTTCCAGGAACTTGGGTTCGCAGGAATGAGAGGGAAAGAATGAGCCGCTGGGGAAGGAGCAGTCGGCATTCACCTTTCAAAGAATAGAACAGAAATTAGAAATTGCATCTAGTACCTCTTTATATTAGAACCAACTTGCCTCTGGCACAGCCACAGCTGGGAGGCTGGGAAGTGAGGCACCAGCCAGCAAAGAGGAAGCATGCGTGACTGTGGACATAGTGGGCTATTGCCAGATGAGCCTGCAGAGAAGATACAGCAGCACAGGCAAAGGACAGAAGAGCGGGGCGGGGCCCAGTCAGCAGTGTCTGACAGATGGGACAAAGCTGCTCAAGAGGTAGGTGACGGGTGTATCAGGGTCTGGGAGAGAAGAGAATACCCACCTTTCTGGATACTGGATGGAAGGAGACTGCCAGTCGGCCCATGATGCTCACTGTCCATTTCTGGAGTTCTGCTTCTGCTTCCCAGGATGGAAGGGCTCACATGAATGACTGGTGGAACCCCATCATGGCCCCATGGGTGGTGGGCTTCTGTGGCTGGTTGGAAGCCCAAGGGTGCAGTGATCTGCTACAAGCCCAGCTGAGGCAGAGCCACACACCCGTCTTCCCCCACAGCAAGGCCTAAAGGCCAGCATCACAGAAAACTACTGAGACCTGAGGACCTTCAATCTATCTCCCAGACCTGGACAGATGTCCCCTCCCCAAGGACCCAAGAAAGCCCACCAGAGGTATTCTAACAGTGTACCCACAAACCCTGCAGAGAGGGAGTGACCTGCACAACCTGTTATTCATGTCTGACCAGAGAAACCAGGTACCTTCCCCAGATGCACAAGACCTTAAAACTGTTCATTACATAACCAAAGGGCTAGGTGTGGCTTCGGAGAGGAGTGCAGGTCCTGGGTTCCAACACACTGAAATATAAAGTATGAACTGTCAAGTGAGAGACAGATGTGTTTCCGTCATCCTGAAATCCAGTATAGATGCTGTGCTCATCCATCCTCTCATCTTCAAAGGTCTTTAGAAACCGCTTCGGCAAAAAAGGCTCTGGCTCCTCATTTGGTCCCACAAAGCATCAGCAGGGCAAAAGTCTGGGACCTCTGCCTTCATTCTGTGACTGCGTTCCTTCAGGTCGGCATCTCACCTCTGTACCCCAGTGTATTAATCACAACCTACTTCAAATTCAAAGACACAGAAATAGTTATCGCTCTAAAACTGCCTTGACTTTGGAATTCAGGAACTGCAGAGCCCGGAAGGACAGAATGCCCCTCCATGTCAGGCCAACCCTCAAGACAGGACAGCCCTCCAGGACACACCATCCCTCAGAGGAAGACTGTTGTCCTTGAGAGAGAGGCTGTACCCAGGAGCAAAAGTATTGGTCCCCTCAGAAGATAGCACTGCTGTCAATCAGAACTGAAACCACACCTTGACCAGGGCTGCTGAATGATACACCATCAGCTGAGGCCTCCATGGTTGCAGCTCAGCAGTGTACATGACAGATGGACCTCAGGGACCTGTTTATCATCCCGGTGCTCAGAGGTGCGCCCCCTGGTGGTCGACAGGAAGCTGCGATTGGCTCAAATGAAACTCTTCACACAGATGATGGCCAAAGCATGGCCCTGATTGGTGCAAATGTCCCTTTCTGGATCTATAAACGGTTGCACACTGTACTAGGAGTGCTGTTGAGGTTACGAGGTCTCAAACTCTGGACCTGAGCTGTAACACTAGCTGTAGAGATAAGCTCCCCACTCAGGAGGAGCAGCCCTGGGACAGATGAGAGGGACCCGCCTCTTCCTGGAACACTGGGTAGCTGTTAAAATACTGCTAAAGTTGTCAGGCATGGTGCTGTTTGCTTCTGATCCTAACACTTGGGCGGTGGAATCATATGTTCAGGGCTATGCTAGGCCACGTGATCAGTTTTGAAGTCGCGCTGCTGTACGTGTCCCAGTCTCAAAAGAAGCCAGTCTTTTAAAAACTCACTGTTAGTGGGGATAAGTTCTCGTGTTCATTTTCCTATAAACAAAACCTAAAAGACGCTTTGAGATGGAAGCAATGTGACACCCTAACTGCCTAGTTTGCTTTTGAAGTATGTCTGGCTGCTCTGGACAAAAGAACTGTCAGTTCCACCACCTTCTGTCAGTACAAGCCATCTGGAACATTGCACAGACACCTTAAGACAACTATGCTCGTACCCTCCCAGTCAGGCACATACGAGGGTCCCAGCTCCTGAAGGCACAGCTTCGACCAGGCCTGTGTGAGCCTGGGTGAGCTCTAGAATACCCTGTAGCCGATTCCACCTAAGCACATCCCCTGGTGGCCTAGCAGACGGACTGCAGTGTCCGGTGTTGTGACAAGGCTGTGCTTGGCCCAAACAGCTCGCCTCAAGCTGTATACATAGGCTGCTCAGGCTCACTCACGAGTGGCAGGGAGAAATCCTTCTGTGCTCCCTCCCCAGTGGTACAGCATTAGTCCCTGTAAAGGGCTTCTTTAAAGCAGTCTTTTCTTGTCTACGGTCAGTAGTATGGGCTGAACTGATATCAGAAATCCCAGCAGAGTGACGGCAGAGGCAACAGCATCAGTGACAAGTAAGTGGTCAACAGGCTGTGATGCAAACGGGACATAGCGGAAGAAGCAGCTGATCAGTTAGTTCGAGAGCTTCCCCAGGCAGGGAGAGGAGCAGTAAGAGTCGAGGCTATGGAGAATGGAGACTGGGGCACAACAACAGCTGGGAGGAACCAGGGAAGAGAAACTGCAGGTGTGGGGCACTAGAAGAGTTCCCAAGAACTGGCTTCAGGACCAAGAGTCCCAAACCTTGAGCCAAGACAGTGTTAAAAGTACTCCAGATTGGTGTGGGAGGTCCTTCTGTCTATGTGTTGCTTTTATTGGTTAATGAATAAAGAACTGCTTTGAGCCTATGGCAAGGGCCGAACAGAACTAGGTGGGAAAAGCTAGGCTGTATGCTGGGAGAAAGATGGCGGAGTCAAAGAGAAGCCATGGAGCCACTGGAGACAGACATGCTGAAACTTTGCTGGCAGGCCACGACCTCGTGGTGATGCATAGATTAATGGAGATGGGTTAAATTAAGATATAAGAGTTAGCCAATAAGAAGTTAGAGCTAATGGGCCAAGCAGTGATTTAAATAATATAGTTTCTGTGTGATTATTTCGGTTCTGGGTGGCCAGGACGAACAAGCAGCCTCCACTTACACCAGACTTGCCAGGCTACACAGGAGTGCAACATTGGCTGCTGCCAACAGCTGAGGAGTCAGATTTCTAAAGGTGCACACAAGAGCTGTACCACTTATAAGGCTACAGGTCCTGATAGCCAAGGCTGCAGGGATAGTGGGTACCATCTGCTGCTGCCTGCTGTTGCCAAACACTGAGGAAGAGGAGCAACCAAGACCAACACTAGAAGAGCATCTCATTTCCTATGGTTTCTAGCTGGGTAGACTCAGCAAAAGGGCACTGGCCAGCTGCTGGGCAGAAACACTAACAGGACCTAATGCTACCCAGGCCACTGTGAGCTAAAGCCCAGAGCAATGAATCCCCAACCTGAGCACCTGGAGTCCTGGCTCTCTGCTTTCTACAGCCTGAAGCAACCAGACCCCAGCTCTCTGCAGCCTCTGGCTCTACCAGTCTAGCGCCTTGGGATGGCCCACTGGAGAACATCTCACCTGCTCACAACTGCTATCTGGGCAGAGCAGGAAGGATCCCATTGCCTAATAGTAGCAAGGCTGTTGTCTCCGACTTGCAACACTCAGGTTTCTACGTTATGCTAAAATGAGGAACTGGGCACGTGTTCTGTGTTTGGGGAACCCATCTCCACTCTCACCCACAGCCTGGCTCCTTGGTGACCTCACTGGACCACCAAAAAACCTAGAGAATATGGATTCCACGGTACTTAGAATTCCTGTTTGTGTTACTTAAAATTCCTATGTTTGTGTTATTAATGTCTGATGGAAAATGGAAACTTTCTGATTTCAAATAACATCTGTTCAAAAGATGGACTTGATTTAATAGCCAATCACACACAGGAAGAAATGCATGCTGGTTTAAAGCTTTCCCTCTACCTTGTGAAGTTAAACCCACACATCCTGACTGCCCATGGCCTGAGTCCCCATCTTCCCTGTCCCTGTGGTTTCAAAGTACAAGTTTAAAGATGCAAGTCATTGCCACACCCCTGCTTGGCTGGCACCTCCCAGCAGGTGGCTCCTGGTATGCTTCACAAACACCAAGGCTCGCCCCAGACCAGGGGTAACCCCAAGCCTTCTCAGATAGGCACACACTGAATTCAACCTCCCCAGCTTGGAACTCGGGAGCACCCCAGGCCCTGGTAGAGCCAGCAAGACCCCGCCACCCATCTAGTCTTCCCCTCTGCTCGTGGTGGGCTCTGGAGCACCTGCCTTCCACCTTTGCACCAATCTGCTAGAAAAGCCTGACTGGAGGCAGCTGGTCTCAGCTGCGGCTTCAGATCTTCCTCCGTATGACCAACATACAAGAGCAAAGCAAATGAAAAGGCATTGGTGAAGGGAAGGGGGAAATCATCTAGAAAGTTCTGGAAAATGACAAACACAAAGGCAGGGAGATTTATAACATTTCATGGTAACAAGCGCAGGTCGATGGCTATCCAGGTCTGGGGCCAAAGCAAGGGTCAGTGCAGGTCAGGGGGTCGTGGTCCATAGACCTAAAGGCATCCAGGGAATATCATATTTCTCTAATGTCTTAGTCTGTGTAGTTAGGCCACAGAGGCAGACCTGTTTTGGTTAAGTGGCAGGAGTAAATGCCTATTGACTCAGAACCTCTTTGCCAAGCCTCAGGGCCACCCTTCAGAGTGTCCCACTGAGGATACCCAAACCCCCAACCCACAGTCCCCAGTTTCCCCTCCTTACCAGTTCCACTTCCCAAAGCCTGCCCTCCCAAGCTGCAGCCCAACACAGGCTAGGGTCTCCACAGTGAATTCAAGCTTTATTGCCACACACACTCCTCACTTCCTGTCCAACCCTGTATATGGAAGTAGCCGAAGCAAGTCAGGGCTGGACGAGTGCTAGAAGAAGTACGTGGGTTGCTGGAGGTGAGGGGACCGAGTTCAAAGCCTACCATACCCCAGCTTTCCCTGAGTGGTGCCAGCCCCAAGTCTCGGGGCTTATTTGTGCACTAGGGGAGGAGGCTCATCCCAAGAACTTGTGAGGTCCCCAGGAGCCCAATGAGTCCCCTCTGTCCACTGTAATGCCACCAAAAGTGCAAGAGCAACAGTTTCTGCATGCACACACTGCACGTGCTTGTCAATGGGAGCCCTAGCAGCAGGCAAGGGTTCAGCAGTCTAAGCCAATGGACACCAGCAGGTCTTCAAGTGCCCGCAGTCGTTGCTGAGCTTCCTCAATGGCACTGTAGGTCTGGACTGTGCTAGCCACATGGAAGCGGATGTCATCAACCAGTGGAATGGAGTCTGTCTCCTGCCGGGCGGCCACAGCTGCTGCCTCTTCCCGCACGGCCTCCACAAAATCCTCTCGCTCTACCAGCTGCAGAAGAACAGGCTCAGGGCAGGCTGGATCCCAGCGCAGGCTGTCTCCTGCCCTCACAGCCTCCCCTCTGCACCTCTGCCCACCTTCTCGATGACCTTGGCCATGTACTCAGTACACTGGTCCTCCAGTCGGGCCAGGCGAAACAGCTTGGCTATGCGCCAGACACCCACCACACTGTCCTCCTCCAGCATCTGGGCCAGGCTGCGGCCACAGAGTCGCTTCAGACCAGGTAGAAGGTATATGTCGGCCACACTCAGCACATCATAGGCCAACTCAGGGGTAAGCTGTGGAACAAGAAGGGACACAGGGACACCAGTGATCACCAAGGGCTCCCAGGGTCCAGGGTGGAGGCCCCAGTGGGGACAAGAGTAACACAACTCTGGAAGCTGGCCCAGGTCCTTGAGTGTGCAATGGGCAGAAGGGTCTGGGCGGAGAGGGTCCTGTGCCTAAGGCAGACCAGTGCTTAGGGCTGGAGGCTTTCTAGGAAAAGCCGTGTGGGCTCAGTCACAGACTTGAGTTGCCCACCTCCAGCTGTGAAATTCCAGGCAAATCCCTTCACCTCTCTGTGCCTCTGTTTCCTCATCTGTGGAGCAGAGAGATTCATGACTACCTTGAAAAACTGTAAAGTGAGCTGGAGATGCCTATCTCCAGTTCACAAGCATGGGCAAGGCTCCTTCCACTGTGAGAGACCACACAGATTTGAGCAGGGGATAGCTAAGGTCTTGGCTGAGAAAGACCAAGGGTCCAGCTTCAGCTTCAGCCTGACCTTGGGTTGCCCAGGAACTGAGCAGAGGGGAAAAGGGACTATGCCACCACACTTCAGGCTGCCACCATGCCATCCAATTGACCTATGGTCCTATGGTCACATGCATAAGACGCAGGGAAACACATTTATCTTCCATCTTCTTAGGGGATACACTGAAGCACTGAGCAGGTGTATAACCTGCCTACTATGGCATAGATCACAAGAGACAAATCTACTGTTAGACCATGTTCAGAAGTCGATCCCCACTCTGAGCTATTAAGAATGTTCTTGGGATCCAGGTAGTGGTGGCACATTCCTTTAATCCCAGCACTCTGGAGACGGAGGTGGGTGGATCTCTATGAGTTTGAAACCAGCCTGGTCTACAGAGCAAGTGCAAGGACAGGCTCCAAAGATACACAGAGGAACCCTGTCTCAAACAAACAAAAACAGAAACAGAAAAAAAAAACTGTTCTTGGGGTACAAAGCTTCTTCAGGAGGAAGCTTGTGACTCAGGATGACAGACTCAACCACAGAGTGAGTGGTAAAACATGAGAAAGGAAGCAAGGGAAGGAGGCAGAAGGGAAGCTGATGGTAGAACCTGTACAGGGGAGGCTGATGGGAGCTGGAGGGCCAGGACCGGGGTCAACAGGAAGTGGTACAGGTACATACATTCCTGAGGCTCCATCTCAGTTGTAGTGGACAAAGCCAGGGTAGGACAGAAGCTAGAGCCTGAAGGTCAGGGCCACCATTCCTATGCAGAACTTTCCTGGAGCACAGCATGCCCAGCTGAGCAGCTCTGCAGATACCATGTGGCCCACCAGGCCCAAGACATGACCTTCCAAGGAAAGGTCTGCAGGGATGCCCTGGAGAGGCCAGAGGGTGGGACGCCTGGTCCCTCAGACCAATGAAAAACATACTTCTCTCCTGCATGCTATCCTGCTATAGTGCTAGCCCAGGGCTCTATTCCCTACTGCCCTCCCCCTGGGTGCCACACCTCAGTATGGTCACTGTATACGTAGTATAGCACATGAGTGAAGATCTCTGGGGAGATGTCATGCAGGGTGACAACTGGGGGGTCCCCAGAGGCTGCAGGTTCCTCACTCTCTCGAAAGTGGTCATCCAGCAGGGCCCGGAAGTAGTCACTGCGGCCACAGAAGAAAGCCTGAGGGAGAAGAGTTCAGATGGTACCCGTGCTGGAATCTGCCCCCAAGTGTGAGCCCCAGCAGGGATAGGAGGGGACAGGTACCTTGTGGCAGAGGAAGCTGGAGTCAGCCACTCGGAAGCAGATATCAGGGCAGCTGCTGAAGCCATCAGGACATGGGAAGGGCAGCTCTCCTAGGTCACCCTGGTATAGGAAAGGTACCCATCAGAGAAAAGCTATTCATGAAAAGGAAGTGGCTTCCCAGGCTGGCCTAGGAGGGGAACCCAGCTCTGTGGGGCCTGTCCTTCACAGCCCTGTTCCTAGACACCCTTCCTGCCCACCAGCCAGCACGCCCTTCAGTACCCGCAGCTCAGGTGGCAGGGCACAGTCAGCCAGCAGTGCCATATCCTCCCGCAACCGGGGATCTGCTGGAGGGGGCTCAATAGTCAGCACCTTCACACACGTGCCAGGCTTGGAAGCCACTAGGGGAGAGGACAGCAGGGATTTAGAGAGCCTGACCAGTGCTACTGGCTATAACCCAAGGCCTTGGACTGAGACCCTGTACACACCGAATTCAGACACCTTCTCGCATTTAGCCTCCAGGTCTTCAAGCAGGTCCCATAGCTGGCACTGCTTAGCCAGGCGTTCACAATCACTAACATGCTCCACACCGATGTCTAGGCGGCCTGGGGATACAGGGGGCTGGGTCAGGACCAGACAGTGATTCCTACTCAATGCCCTGGTTTCCTCTTCCAGAAGGCCCTGAGACCTGCTCAGTTTGTGGCTGGGAAGTTTTCTTTCTAAGCAAGCAAGTCAGTGCACGGAGTCTGAGGCAAGATGTTGGGCACACCCCCTCCTCCCCAAAGGTGAGTGACTTAGAAGGGGCACGACAGCTCCGGGCTACCCTGGGTATGCTGCTGTCCCAGCCCAGGGGGTCAGTCACCTGTGTACAGGTACTGCAGCAGAGCCCCAAAGGCCACCGGGTTGATCTGTGGGCAAAGCAAAAATGAGAGGTCAGATGCTATCACCCAGCACGAGCTAACTGCTCGCCCAGAGGTCAGCACTCTCAGCCAAGGCGGACAGACGCACCAGCGGGTGCCTGAGAACCACAACGCTCTTGCCCTTCCACTTGGTGTCCAGCATGTTGGCGAAGTAGGTGCTGCGAGCACCGAGGACACAACGATGTGCCCGGAATGGCTTTCCGTGTACCACGAAGACCACGTCACTGTGGATGCCCTGTTCCAGAAGCCTGGGGAAAGCCAGGAAGGGATCCGTCCCTTAGGCAAAAGCAGGCGCATCAAGACCACTCAGCACACCCCGCCCACCTGAACCCACTGAGAGTGCGCAGTAGCCCCACCAGCTACAAGCTCCACCCCCAGCTCACCGCTGCAGGAAATCATCGTAGTAATCCCGCCTCCTGCAGGATGCGGTGACTTGTTTGTAGTCACGCAGTGCACGGCGAATGGGGTCGCTCAGCGCCCCATAGAGACAACGTTCTCCATCGAAAGTGTTGGCCTCACAGCGGGCTCCTACGAAGCAGTGCTCACCAGTCAAAGTCAAGGCACACTGATCTCTGGCCTCCCCTCCTTCCCTGCTCCCACGTGTAGAGTCCAGAAGCCCTAAAGACCCTTCCTTCCCAAGGTGGCTTGAAACCCTTGAGTCCTTGTAAGGGCAAAGGACACAATATCCATGTACTTAAACGTAGGCATATTCATGTATACATATCAGACGATATGCAGCCGAAGTGCAGACTAGATGGCTGGTCTTGTATACAGCCATCTTGATGACTGGCAGATCTCTGCCCCAACTGAACCTACACTCGTGGGGCACATGAGCACTTTAGTATGAGACAGCTGCGATTATTACAAAACAGGACCATGGTGACAATGGTAGTGGCTGCTACACGGGGAGGCTGTGAAGGCCAGTGCTGTGGCTAAGTACAGGGACTTGAATAAAGCGAGAGGTGCACAGATCTGGTAGGAACTCCAGTCTAAGCAGGAGGTACTGCAACTGAAAAGACTTGAGGTAGGAGATGGCTTTGTCTAGTGGAGCACTAAGGGACCAGGTGTTGATTGGCAGCTAGCAGGTGGAGACCTAAGGAGTGAGTCCTGCGGAGTTTTCACAGGCAAGTCTGATTTTATCCTTTTTGTCCTGTTATTTGAAACAAGGTCTCAAAAGGTAGCCTTGGCCAACTTTGAACTTGAGATAATCCCCCTACCTCAACTCTTCTCTCTCCCAGTGATTGGATCACAAGTGTGAACAACCATGCCCAATTGCTTCCCCCCCCCCCCAAACACTCCCAAACTCCCTTCACCTCTGCTGTGGAAAAGATCCTCCGCCTGCAATATGGGGACCAAGAGATCAGTTTAGCAGATCAATGGTGATATAGTCCAGACACCCCACCGGAACTGGTCTGGGTGTCAAGGGTGACATGGGGAAGTGGACAGAGGATTAGAAAGTACCATTTGTTGACTTTGGGGTGTTAATAAGAAATCAAGAGTGCATGCAAATGTGTAGTGAGGTCTCAGAGCTTACATCCAGTCAGACCCTGACCCTCTCTCACCGTTAGCCAACAGGTAGCACACCAGTTCTTCATGCCCACAGAGGCAGGCATAGTACCTAGGAAAGGGCAGCAGTTGTCAGCACGGTAGGCCCACCCTACCCACCCAGATACCCCACAGCTCACACTCACAAAGGGGTGCTGTCCCACTTGTCCCGCACGTTCACCTCCACGTCTCGTTGCTCCAGCAGGTACCTGGGCAGGAAGTTTAGAGCCTGGGTCAGAACTGCTTCTGATCTGGGAGAGGTGACCGGGTAGAGGAGAAGGAAGCCACATCTCTCTGGGCTAGAGACCCCTCTGGAAAGGGCGAGGGCTGGGAGTGCACAGGCCTACAAGGATCGGCAACTGCGAGCTGGGTGACAGAGGCCAAGCCCCAGGTTTAGAAGGCTGAGAATTTGGTCTTGTAATATTTGGGAGAGAGAGGGTGATGGGGCCCCTACTTCAGCTGGGGAGGTGAAGGCAGAGAAGCCAGAGAAAAGCTGGTGCAGGCACTCTGGGAGTGGAGAGCAGGAGACAGGGGCAGATCTAGGGAAGAAGTGGAAAGAACAATTGTTAAGATGCTGAGGAGAAGAGGTCATGAACTAGGAAGCCATCACAGGGGCGCGGCAGCCCAAAGAGGATATCAAGGCAGGGTCTGGGCTCTCAGAGTTGCAGTTACATTGAGGGAGGGGTCATTAGCTGGGAGGTGACATCTGGTGTTACTGACAGGCCTAAGGAGGCTTTGGGAGAGAGCTGCAGCCTGGCCTCCTCTGAGGAGGACAAGGGGATTTGGAAAGAAGGGCCATGGAAGACAGGAGTCCATCAAAAGAGTGAGGGCCAGAATCCGTTCTCCTCCCTGCCTGCCCAAGGAAAATAGGATCTCGGTGCCAGGCTCGTACTGGCTGCATCAGGAGTATCTGCCACGCTTGATACCTCCGTGGAGGGGAGTCGTTTCCCAGCGCCGAGTTAGGTAAGGGACCTGGAGAACGATCTCTCTGGGCTCGGTCAGCTTCGGGAGCCCCACGGCGCCCGCCCCGCACACCCATGCCCGACGCACCCTGAGGACACCCGCCCGCCTCCTGCACTGCAGGTCCTCACCGCACACGGCCCACATCACCCTTCCTGCAGCTGGCAAACAGGTCGCTGGTGTCCATGGTTAGGGAGGCTGGACCCCGGCCGAACAATGTCTGGAGACCTCTGTGCTGGGCCGGATGTAAACACTCACGGCCCCGCCCCTCGTGGCTTCACCTCGCAATGCTCGACTGCGGCTCTGCAGCGGCGCCTGGCGTCCGGAGGACCGCCGGGCCTAATCCCCGCCTCCACGTCATGAAGACCTCTCATCAAAGCCCCACCCATCAACCTCGACCACGCCCACTTAGCCTCTAGGGGACCTCTAGCCTGAACCCCACCTACACGTCTAGAGGACAACTCAACCCCCCCCAGGTTCCGCCCATTAGCCAGAGAATAGCTCACTCACTACCAAGGTTCCTCTTCCCTAGAAGAGCCTCACCCGAAGGGCAGTCCGCTCTAGGCCCCGCCCACCTTGCCCTGATTGAGCCCTGAGGACAGCACCGCCCCCAGGCCTGGCACGCTGATCCCTAATTACGCCCGTGTGCGGCTTAGGCCCCGCCCACAAGGCCACAAGGCCGGGGCCTCGCCCACTAGGACCTTTCCCTGCCAGCTCCGGGCTCAGCCTACCCCGCCTGGGTTTCACCCAAAGGACAATACACTCCCTAGACTCCACCCACAAGAACCTAGCCACGCCCACAAACCCCACAGAATTGCCTTCCGCCCCTCTTGGCCCCGCCCGCCCGCATGACCTCTTGTGCTCCTCCTACTCTTCCCCGCCCCCACCCTACCCCTAGAGCGTCGCCCTTGGGAAACAAGAAACACGCGTGGAGGCGGAGCGGCCCGCGCGTCTTGGCGGCTTTAATGGAGTCCGGGCGCGGGGAGCTGGCAGCCCTCGGGGCCGGGCGGGACGGGGTGGGAGCTGCGCCGCGGTCGCCTGCTGAGGTGGGGAAGCGTAGAGGCCCTACGTGGAGGGTCGGGAGGGGCACGGGGCCGCCGCGTCAGGCAGTCCCGCGCAGTTGCACGTGGCCCGGCGCTCACAGGTGCGTGTCCTCCTCGAACATGTCCGAGTCCTCAGGGTCGCGCTTGCTGCCCATGAGCGCGCTCCAGCTGCTCGGGCCATTGATGGCCCCACCGCCGTTCAGGCTGGGCTGCTTCTCCTGCATCTCCGACTGGCTGTCGCTGGCCACGTCCAGCGTGGGATTGTCGTGGCAGCCGTTCTCCACAAAGCGCAGCTCCTCGCCGTGTGACTGCGGCAGCGGGAGAGGGAGCTGGGCACACGCGGTGGCTGCCCACGCCACGCCCCCAGGGTGCGCTCTGGGGCCCAGTAGACAAGCTCCTGCAGCTCTAGCCTTAATTCTGTCACTGTAAACCCTGTGACCTCTCTGGAGTCACCTGATTCCTCCCAACAGCCCTTTATAGATATGAGACTCCCAGAAACTCAGGGCAAGTGAACTGGGCGGGATGACCAGGGTCTGTCCCTTTTCTCTAGTGCAGGTTACAGGAGACTCAAAATGTGCAGCTGCTCTTAAGCCCTGAAGAGAGGGGCACTGGGGATAGGAGGAGCAGGAGAAGAGGAGGGGCCCCGGTGAGACTGGCACCCCCTCACAGTGTACCTCCTCGCAAAGAAAACCACAGTACCAGCCTCAGCGAGAGGTAGGCACAGGTCCCAGCCTGGCAGTGAGCACAGCTGAGTTGGTACAGGTCACCAGGTGAGGCTGCTGCGTGGCATTGGCTGAACCTGGCACCACTCCACCCTTCCCAAGCCCTCCCTGGCCTACTCACCACGTGTTTCAGCTTGGGCAGCCGACGCTGCCAGCAGTTGTAGAGTAGGCCAAGCACAATGATGATGAAGCAGATGACACCAATGATCACCAGCACCACAAAGAGTGTCCCGTAGTCACTGCGCACCTGGGTAGCCCGCGCCTGGCAGCTGCTGGTGGTGGAGTAGTTCTGGATGCCAATCTGGGGGTGTGGAATAGGACCTCAGCACAAGTACTGAGCTACGAACATCGGTGAAGCTGGAATCCCCGACAGGCCTGGGACCTGGACCTGTGCTCCGGGCCATACTCTCTGCCTCTATTGGTTCATCTAAGAATAGCCTCTCCCAGTGGCCACATCTCAACTCCCTCACATCCTCACTGATTTCTGCCCTGCCCGACACTGGGACTATTCTCCACGATGACAATCATGGCCCGAATAGATGGGGCCCCACACATGTTCCCATCAAATACCCAAAGCAAAAAGGCATGTGGGAGACACCCAAGTCACCCCTCGAAGTCAGTGCCCTGAAGCTTCCACTTTTGGGGTAGGTGGTATCAGTCAGGCAGCCTGGCATCATTGGGGGCCATGTGGAGATGCCCACTTACTTCCCTTTCTCAGTGGTAAGATCACAGGTGGCATGTGCTGCTTGCTGCAGACTGCTCTGTCTGGGCTTCTGGCCCAAGGGCAAAGCTCCCTACAGACACCAGCTTCAGGCAAAAGAAGGGAACCAAGGAAGGGGAGGGTTATCTGAGAGCCCTGGGGCAGAGGCTGGGCTTTGGCTCTTCTCTGCATTACGTGAAAGCCACTGGCCACCTGTATTCAGGAGCCCGGATTTTCACGGCTGACTAGAGCTTTGGGAGTCATCCAGGCAGTGCAGAAGCTTTCTATCAGGTAGGCTTGGTCCTTGCTACCTGGATGATCTCAGGCAAGGCACTTGACCTCTCTGGGCTTCAGCTTTCCTCATTTAATCCTTAAAACCCCACGGAGTGGAGGAAGGGACCAAGGGAGAATCCAATGTAGTCTGGACCTTGTAAACATTGTATATAGCCCAGAAACACATAGCACCTTTGCATTATGACATCCTGGGTATCATCAAACACTGCAGAGACCCTCCAAAGGGAAGACTGAACAGGTCAGGGAGAGAAAGCTGAGGCAGGGGTGAGAATCAGAATTTGGATATCTGGACCTCCGGCTTATAGGTTCTGTAGTCTAACAGCAGCCAGAAGACCACAACTGAACAGGGCCACATCTAACAATGGAGGGATGTTGCCCAGTTCCAAACATTCCCCAGCACCTCCGGTTCCCCTGGAGGGGCACTGGTAGGGACAGGGCCTATCTTGTTCCCCCTCCATTAGGTTCTGTGTGATACTTCAGACACTGTCCTACTTAATCCCCTCTGCCCTGGCCACTCTCCCACTATGGCCTAGGGGTGTACAGTCATTTTGCTCAGTTGGTTGCCTGCACATGCTCTTTATATCTGGGATGGCCAGGGCACACCCCTGTCCTGGAGCAGACTGTGAATTCTTTCAGCACTTTTGAGAGTCAGGGATAGGAAAGGATGCTGCAGTGGCCTCCAAGTCAAGTCCCTGTATGCTTACCTCCTCCAGATTTCTGCGGATGCCACTGAGCATGGAAAGGACATCTTGAGTGGGTACCACCCCTGGAGAAGAAATGCCATCATCACCACAGCACCCAAGCCCCTCCTAGGGCAGCCAGTCTGAGCCTCTGCTACACTTCTGGTTCTAATCATGCCCATGTATGTTCCCTGCTTGACCTGCTTCCCATGGAACACCACGTGACAGGTGTGATGCTGGAAGCGTCTGTAGCTCAGGGGTCCTGCTCTCATAGTGTGTGATGTCTATACCCGTCTCCTCATCACCGGAACCCAGGCACCGCTCCACCCAGAGTCCGTTCCTTCCTGAGCTCAGAGTCTGAGCCTGTGGTGGGACACCTCTCCCATCTCCTGCTCACCCTGCTCGCCCACAAGTGTCATCAGCAGGTGCTGCTCTTTCTCACTGGGCTTGCTCAGAGAAATGTGCCAGTCCCCACGGTGCCCACTGCGATGGCGTGGCAGGACCTCCTCCACCAGGGCTAGGAGCTGTAGTCCGCGGTGCCGCCGAAACACTTCCTAGGGGTTCAGAGGAACGAAGCTCAAGGAATGGTGATGGCCTGACCTCATCTGCCCTCAACCCATCTCCCAAAGGCCCAGATGGCCCTCTGGCTAGCCTGGTCGGCTCTGGGACCACCTGAGAGCAGGACATAGGCAGATAGATTACAGCTTGTTGGTTCACTTCCATCTGCAGGTACATGGTAAAGGTGTGTACCTTCCCTAGAGCCACTCAAGTGGAGGGGAGATGGATCTGTCCACTGACAGTGACAAACCCTTTACTGGGGTTTGCGGTGCTTCCAGAGACATGGACTATGTACATGATGCCCATGGCAAGTGGAAGGAAGGACACAACACTAAGTCCCCATAGCCACCAGAGAGCATGAAGGCTGAGAACGGTGGGTGGGGCTACTTTGCTGGTCATCTCACCACATGGCCAGCACTGAGCCTTGAGAGTGATGGGAGTCCTTTTACCACAGGGACTTCGATAGAACTGGCTAAGAGTACCCTGGGAACAGGCCAAGGGGTGGGGTGACACGAGGCAAGGCGAAATGGTTTCCTTCCCCCCAGACTCTACCTCACTGTTTAGATGATAATGTCAAACATAATTACAGAATGTAACATGAAAACAAACCCAGCCCTCCACAGAAACCTAGTGTAGGACGATTGGAGGCCAGGCTGCTGCCATGAAGCTCACACCTGCTGTTTGTAAAAGAGACCCTCCTTTGGTCCTCAGATCCTCTTCAGCAGCTTCTCCTCTTTTATATGAAAAACCTCAACCCCATTTCTTCAGAGAGTCCCAGCCAGACTCCTCACCCAGATACTCAGCTCTCCAGGGTGCTGAGGGAGCTGGGCTGTCAGAAGACATCTTAACAGGCCACCCCAGGTGCAGGCCCAATGCCTTTCTTGTGACACCTAAGGCAGAGATGAACTGCTACTTTGGGGTTCCTGCCTAGGATAAGGACCTATCCCCTGGTTGTCATAACAACCTGAAATCCACCAGGCTGACTTTCATGCTGGGCTTGTTCCTTGTTACCATAGTGAATGCCTGGTGCTGCTCAGGTCTAGACACTCTATAGCAGTTCTGTCCCACACAGTCAGGCAAGCCCAGGGTCAAGTGGTCAGTGTCTTCACTGATGTGGGAGGGCAGGACAGGCTTTTACCTGCCTGTTCTGGGGCTCCGAAGCCTCAGTTGCCCTGTACACATATGCTACCTTTTACAGGGTAGCAAAATCTGCCAGACTCGGAGTTAGCTAAGAAAGGGAAAGCCCTGGCTTTGGAATTAGATGCACCAGGGTTCAAATCCTGTGGTTTCTTAGCTCTGACCTTCAGTAACACCCTGAACCTCGGTTTCTCCATCTGAGATGTGGGCTACTTATCATCCTGGAGTCACTCAATCACAGATTCTGGGACAGTAGCTGTAGTGTCAGCCCTCTGCACGAAAGCAAAGGCCAGGTCCTCCCTGATGACTACCCAGACGTCTCTTTTCCAAGTGTTTCTTGTGCCAAGCAAACGATTGGATCCTTCATCTCAAGAGCAAAGATTCTCTTGGCTTCTAGAACTCCAAGATCAGCTTGGCATTTACTGTTTTACCATTTTGTGCCTGTGCCTGCCAATCTCTGCCGGCTCCCTTCCTGCCTCCTCTGTCTTGGGTAAAACCAGGAGAAACTGGCTAGTCTGCACCACTCTTTCACATGCAAAATTCAAAAACCATAGCTGCATCTTGTAAAACTGTTTCCGAGGGGCAGCAGGCACATTCCTCCCCATCTCTTCCTGAAGACAAGGGGCTGAGTGTGGCCCACCACTTTTGACACACACACACACTGTCCCATTCCCTTCAAACACAGGTCAAAAGGGAAATAATGGATTACTGGACGAGAGAGATATTAAGTCTACACATGGTGCTTGGAGATGGATGCACCAATAGCAAACTGTCTCTCTGCCTGGTGCACCAATAGCAAACTGTCTTTCTGCCTGGAGAGGTGTGTCTTTCTGTTTTGTTTTCAAGCCCCCCACCAGCTCCACGCTGGGAATAAGCCAGGGTCTTGAGCTACACCTTGGCCCTGGGAGTTCATGCTTTCAAGAGAGTAAAACAGAGTGCCCCTGGCCATGAGGATGCCTAGCACAGCTGTGTGGGAAGTTAGCCACCCTGCACCCCAGAGTTAATGAGCACTGGTGTTCATGTAAAGTCTATCTATTATATGGAGACGCCCAACCTCTGCCCTGCCTCGGCTCCCAGAACACTGACAACAGCTCTTCATATTTCTAGTTGGACAATCTAGTCACCCCTGGAGGAAGGACCTAATGCCACTGACTTTAGATACTTCCAAGTGAAAGAGCCCTGCCAGGTCACCATCTAGGAGCCACAGTCCTGGTAGCATTAACTGTCAGTCTGACACAGCCTGGGGTATGAGAGGAGGAATCTCAGTTGAAGAACTGCCTAGATCAGGTTGGTCTGTAGGCATGTCTGTGAAGGACTGTCTTATTAACTGATGCAGGAGGGCCCAGCCACTGTGGGCTGCACCTTTCCCCGGGGAAGGTGGTTCTGGGCTGTATAAAAAAGCTAGCTAAGTATGAGCCTGGCGGGGAATGAGGGAGGAGGGCACAGCAGGCAGTGTTCCTTCATGGGCTCTGCTTTGAGTTCCTGTTTTAGATCATGCCCTGACTTCCCCCAAGGACAGACTGTGAGCTGAAAGTGTAAGCCAAATGCCCTTTCTTCCCCCAGCTGCTTTTTGTCTGAATGTTTTATTGCCCCAACAGAGTAAGACAGGACAGCATCTTGATCACATGGAGGTTCTACATCCCATCAGGGGCCCATGCATGGCTGGCTCGGTAACTGATGGCCTAGTGCATGAACTGTGCAAGGCTTTGAGAGCATTTCAGTCTGTCTGTCTTTATCTCTGTCTGTCTGTCTCTTTCACACACACCAAAAAAAAAAAAAAAAACAACTTTCCAATAAGCCTGTTGATGCCTCCCTAGAGAGCTATGAACAAACACCAACAGATGCTGCTTATGAAAAAGCTTAAGAACAAATTTCAAAAGCAATTAGGATGGGAGTAAACATCCTTTGTGAGACAGTGTCTCACTGGGTAGCTCAGCCTGGCTTTGAACCTCTGATTCCTCTGTCAGCTACCACAGTTCTGGTATTGCAGGCCTGTGTCACTACACCCACATGAAAACAACTCTTTGAAAAAGATTGTTGGGCAACAACAGTGCTTGACTGTAGCCCCAGCACTTGGAAGGTGGACGTAGGAGGTTTGAACTCAGAAATTCCAAGTTTTCCTGACCCACACAGCAAGATCCTGTCTCACCAAAACCCTCTGGATGGAAACAATAGGTCTCGATCTCATTAGGAAATAAGGCATGTAGCACACAGGAACAAAGACCCTTCAAATTGAAAAGAAAGAGGGGCCAGGGCTGCAGCTCAATTGGTAAAATGTGCCCCTGAGTCTGGTCCCTAACATTGAATAAAACCAAACCCTGCAATCCCAATACTGGGAAGGTTGGAGGCAGGAGGACCAGGGGTTCAAACTCACCCTTGGCTACATAGTATGTCTGAGGTAACCTGGGCTAGAAAGAAAAAACAAAACTCAAAACTACAAGAATCAAGGAGGGGAAAAAAAGAGTTTTTAAGTAGGAAAGACCTCTTTTTGGTTTTCTGTAAGTGGTAGGTGCTGGCTCAGTTCTGGACTGAGCCGGCCTCCCCAGCAAGAGCCCTGCTGTGGCACCTCTCTCTGCCCCTTCCCCTTCTCATGGCTCAGCACTCACACAGTCTATGTTCTCCGTCATGTTCAGGATGATGTAGCTCTTCCCAGCCAGGTTGCTCCAATCCTTGCAGATCACCTGTGCAGGAGACAGAAAGCAGGGCACGGAGGCCTCAGGAGAGGCCTCTGGAGGGCAGGAGGAGGTGCAGGCCTGAGATCTGAAGACAATCACGTCCTCCTGAACTGCCATGCAGGGACCCCACCCCACGTGCCTAAGACTAAACAGGGTGTCATAAATGGAAGGTTGGCCTGTCCAGAGGCTTCACTGTTGGTAATGTCCTTTTGCCCTGGAACTTCTGGGGACTGAACACTCCTTTCCCTCCTCCTGCAGCCTGTGTGTATCAACGAAGACTTGGGTGCATGAGCACTGACAGTTGAGGTGGGGAAGGTGTGGTCAGCCCCCACCACACCACAGTGCTGCTGACAGCCTCAGGACCCAGAGGACAGCAGGCATTCTTACACAGAGGGCAGTCTGCACCTCCATCTTACCTGAGTAGAGTCCCACGGTGTTAGTGAGTGAGCTTCGGCTGCCTGACCCTCCAGGGGCTGCTCACTGAGACCTTCTTGTCCCCAGGTAGCAGAGGAAGGGGTTGACTCTCTGTCTTGGGGTCCAGGTGGGAAAGAGTCTGGGGTTCTGGGGTAAAGGTGACCCTCACTGAGGACCTCAGTCCCACTTGGAGCCACTGTTTGTGGGAATGAGGAGGATGGCAGTGCCCCCTGCTGGCCATCTAAGTCAGCTGCTCCCAAGGTGGCCTCCTCACCAGCTGCCTGGGTGACCTCAGACTGTATCCCCAACCCCCCAGCTGGCCACTCGGTACCCCCAAACTCCTGGCTATAGTTCCGATCCCCCAGGGCCACTGTACTTGGGGTAACTGAGGGCACTGACAAGGTGGGCTTCACACTGCCCTCTACCGCCATGCCTGATGTGGCCTGGTCCCCAGAATCCTCCTGCCTGTGTCTGGTGGCCCCAGGACCCTGGCTGCTGGTGCTGCTGATGCTAGGTGAAGAGTCATGGGCCTGCATGGTGGCTCCTTCTGGGGACCTGCTCACAGGGAGCAGCTCTTCCTCCTCCTCCGCTTCTGCCTTCTCCCTCTCTTCTTCTTCCTCTTCCTCTTCCTCCTCCTCCTCCAGAGGCATATGCCAGGGAGGCTCAGCAAGATCCATCTTGGGCAGGATGGAGGGGAGGTTTGGCAAGTCTTGAGCCTGGCCTGGATCTTCCATGGAAGCCGCCTTCTCAGTCAGGTCTGGGAAGACGTAGTCTAAGGAAAGATGGAGAGCTAACTCGCAGGCTTCATCAGCCATGGGTGAGGTGACCCTTATACAAATAGTGACTCCAAGTGGGACTGAGGAATAAAAGAAGAGTGGTGTTTCCATGGGGATGGAAGGATGCAGGGATCCCAGATGATTGGCAGCACTGGAGAAGAATGGGAAGTAAGCTGGGGAGGAGGATGAAGCCAGCCCACAAGGACACAGGGAGCTGGATGTTCACATTTTCCCTTATGGTAATAAAAATATCATACAAACTTAGGGGCTAGAGAGGTAGATTGGTGTTAAAAGCACTGGTTCAATTCCAAGACCCACATAGCAGCTTACAAACACCTATAATTCCAGTTCCAGAGGATCCATCCAACATCTTCTACCCTTCAAGGGTATTACATCACATGGTACATACACATATGTGCTAGCAAAGCACCCATATGTATAAAAAATAAAATCTGCCAAACAAAACAAGACGAGACTGATGGAAACGGGCCATAATACTGTATTAGTCACTATTCTTGTTGCTGTGATCAAAAACTTGACCAGAAGAAACTTAAAAGAAAATTTGTTTTGACTCATAATTTGAAGGCTTCAGATCATCAAGGCAAGAGGGCCATGGCAGTGAGGGTCTGATGTGGGATGTCCTTCTGTATATGTGTTGCTTGTATTGGTTAATGAATAAAGCTGTTTTGGCCAATGGCTTAGCAGAGTAAAGCCAAGCTAGAAGAGATATAAAGAAAGAGCAGCCAGAGTCAAGGAGATGCCATGTAGCTGCCAAAAGAGAAGGAATCTTACTAGTAGGGCACAGCCTCGTGGAGATGCACAGATTAACAGAAATGGGTTAATTCAAGATGTAAGAGCTAGCTAAAAATATGCCTGAGTCATTGGCTAAGCAGTGTTGTAATTAATATACTTTCTGTGTGATTATTCGGGTCTGGGAAGCTGGGAAACAAGCAGTCTTTGTTTACAAGGGTCTCCGTAGTAATGGGAGCTGGAAGCAGCAGTTTCTTTATTTCTTTGTGGATCAGGAAGCAGAGACAGGAGGCTTCCTGTTTTTCATTCAACCTCAAGAACCTATGTTTGACTCTACAGCACCCATATAAAAAGATAGGTGTGGGACTGGAGAGACGGCCTAGAAGTTAAAAGCACTGGCTGCTATTCCAGAGTACAGCAGTTTAGTTTCTGACTCCCAGTCAAGGGTTTACAACTGCCTGGAAGTCAAGTTCCAGAAGATATAATTCCTCCTTCTGTCCTCTGTGGGACCTTCATATGTGGTACACACTTACACTCAAGCACACACACTTATAAAGTGAAAGGCCGAGTTTGATGATGCATATTTGTAATTCCACAGCTGGGGAGGCAGAGATAGATGATTCCTGGTGCTCACTAGCCATTCGGCCTAGCCAAGTCAGTGAACTCTGGATTCGATGAGAATTTCCACCTCAAGAGAGGGAAAAAAGGAAATAATAAGGTGGAGAATGATTGAGGAAAACACCCAATATCAACATCTGGCTTCCACTTGCACACATATGCGTATATACCAAATGTACACATATAAACATGTTCCCCCTCCCTCCCCCTCTCGCATGCTGGGGGGAGGGGCGACCCCAAGCTTCACACATGCTTAGCAAGTGCTCTACCACTGACTTATGTTCCCAGACCAGGAAATTTGTTCTGAACTAGGAATTTTGTATGCAACTAAACTATCTTTCAATTATGGTTGCAAAATAAAGGCATTTAATACATGCAAGGACTCAAGTGGTTTACTCTCCATTAATTCTCAGTTATTCAAGGATGTCTTCTAGGGGGAAAAAGACCTGGGAAATTAAGAAACACAAGAAGACTAGCATGACAATAAGTCTCAGAATAGAGGTGGTATTGCAGGTCTAGAAAGCATTTGATAAAAATAGAACAAGAATCTAGAAAGATCTGAGAAGAATAATAGCAAAAAAAATTTCCTTATATTAAGGAGTATGACTTATATGGTGGCTCACTTCTATAATCCTAGCATGAGGCAGGAAAGTGCCATGAATTTGAGGCCAGCCTAGGCCACATAGTAAGATCCAAGCCAGCTTAGGCTCCAGGTTAGACCCTGTCTCAAAAAACAAAACAGCAACAAAGATCTAACTGAGAATCTGTGCAATCTTAGCAACAATGGAAAGCCTGGTGAGACATAAACAAGAGGTTAGAATATCCTAGCTGCTGTTTCTCATGTGTGTGTTTTGAGGAGTGGAGCCTTTGTCCCTCAAGATCCTTTACTTCTACCTTTGCACAGAACACAACCTGTAGAGAAGGTAGCCAGCTCCCCACACAATGAGGCATCTATGACCTCCAGGGGACAAGGACCACATACCCACGGAGGAAACCCATGGCACCCCTGAAACCAAGCAGTCTGGTGTCACCTTGGTAAAAGAACCAGGAAGACTCACAAGACATTTGGGGAAACCAGCCACAGAAACAGTGGTGAGCAAGCAAAGCAGCGGCCTGGAGAACAGCGTGAACACAGCAAACAGGAGACATGAGAAGTCTTACTCGATTTGCAGGGACCCAAGAGGAAGCTACCCCGCAAAAGCATGACCGTGAAAGAATAAAATCAGTTTACTACAGCCGGGTATAGTGGATACTCCTGTGATGCTTGGACTCCAGAGTTAGAAGCCAGAGGATCCAGAGTACAAGGCTAGCCTCAGCTAAACAGCAAGTTCAAGGCCAGCCTGGGCTTTGAGAATAAACAAATAAATAGCTTTAAAAAAAAAACTGTATGCCAAGTGTTATGGAGCATGCCTATTGAAGCAGTACTGCCATTAGTTTGAGGCCAGCCTAAGCTATATAGCAAGAACCTGTTTGTTTTATTTTAATGCTAGATCTATTGAAAACAAAAATGCAGTGTATAAACCGTAACTGAAGTGGGCTGAAGGGCCACTTCACAGGAATCCTGGAGAACCGAATAAGAGTGTAGTGGGTGCTGAGGAAACACAACCTTAAATCTTCCCAGTCATGAGAGCTCACTGGATGACAGAGCTCACTGGATGATCAAACCTGTCAGAGGAAAGCACAAGTCAGGGAAGTTGCTGCAGTGCCTAGGGAGACACAGAAGCAGAGAGTGGGAGTGTGGGGAGAGAAGGAAAGATTCAGGACAGGCCCCTCAAAGGCTAAACTCAAGAATATGAGTTTAGCAGATGACAGACCTCAGCGCTGTGGCTGTTGACAGAGCTGGTGAGTTCAGAGGGAGGTTCAAAAGAGCCTTCAGCTGCCGTGGGACAATGGTCTTGTATTAATAAAATGCTGATTGGCTAGTAGGCAGGCAGAAAGTATGGCGGAGGGGGGAGACACCAGGCAGGAAGTAGAGGTGGGCCCACAAGAACAGGAGAATTCTAGGCTGAGGAAACAGCAAGTCTGCAGTCATCACCCAGCCACAGAGGAAGCAAGATGAGAACACCTCTCTGATAAAAAGTACCAAGCCACATGGCTAACACAGATGAGAATTATGGGCTAGTTTAACATGTAAGAGTTAATAAGAAGTCTGAGCTAACAGGCCAACCAGTTTATGATTAATGTAGACCTCTGTGTGTTTCTTTAGGACTGAACAGCTGTGGGACTGGGCAGGACAGAAACCTCTGTCAACATTCAGGGAATACTTGAGGCAGCCAGTGGGTAGCAAGGCAGCAACCTGGGTAGAGGGGAGCCCTTGTCATCCCTGTTCCATCAGGTGAGGAAGTTCCCAAGAGGGCTTGGTGACTAAAGTAATCCCTGAATAGGGTAGGTGGGGCAGCATGGAGGGGAGAGGCCTGTTGTCTTGAAACCAAAGTGTCTGTGACTACCTACAGTAGACTCTCACAATACCAGACCCATCCACATTCCGCTGTAGAGGCCGCATGAGGCTCCTGAGACCGCCCCACTCTGAGAATATATAAGCAGTTAACAACTGCTGGGGGAGGAGACTCATTCTGGGCTGTAGTTGCCCAATTAAACTCGGCAGGACTTGGGTGGGTGCATTTCTCTGATCTGTTGGTTCACTCGGGAGCAGGGACACAAATAAACCAAAGCTGTGCTTGAGGGAGAGCAGGGGCATTGTGGTGAGCAAACTGAGAGGGAATCCCAGGGAGAATGCCTTCGTCTATGTTGCATGGGGGACATGGCTCTTTGATGAATGGGGTCCTCTCCCAAGAGAGATACTGTGACCCCTGACAGTAGCATGAACGAGATGGGAGCCTGTGTAGTCTGTAGCAGCAGAATGCCCTGTGCTATGTTTGGACAGGCAACTGAAGCTAACCCATCTGCCCAGAAAGGACTGTCCTGCCTAAGGGAAGAATGACAGTGGGGAAGGACACACAGACACTGTCCTCTGCATCTGGCATAAAAGATGGAGGGGGAGAGAAGGAGCTGGAGGTGTTGGTTGCTGTTCTGTACACACAGCGAGACACAACACAGAGGGGGTACAAATTAGGTGTCTGCTAAATAGCTCTTTCTGAGAACTTGAGGAGAATCAGACAGCGAGGAGGAGAGGGAGACAGAAGGGAGGGGTGACAGCCTTCAGGTCCAACCTCGAATACAGAGGAAGGGAGACACTAAGACTCAACATGCAGACAGGGCCTTACTACTGGCTTATAGGAATCTATGGGGATTATGGAGTGTGCTGCCTCTGCACTGTGAGATTCAGGAAGGACTCTTAACTTAAAGAGCTCCCCACAGCCTGACTTTTGAGATGGCGAGAGGAGGGTGCATCGTGGGAAGGGGCACGGGATCAGCCTGAGTGCTGCGGAAGCAGAGGAGCTGAGGAGTGTGTCACTACTCATCCCTCCAGGCAAAAGTTAAGCAACGCAAGGGAAGCCAGTCCCTGGTAGACACTTAGTTATCACTGGCTGAGGTCTCTATAAATACCAGGCGCTGAAAGACAACAGGGAAAGGGTCAGCTTTCTTAGGGGAATTGGGTCTGAGAAGGGTTTGATGGCATGGAAGGGCTGAATAGAACCGTGGTCACAGGAGAGTTAAGAAGTTGATTCGGCTGTGTGCTGGGCAGTCTCTGTCAACTTGACACAAGTTAAGAGTCACGTGGGAAGAGGGAACCTCAACTGAGGAATTGCCTCCATCAGATTGTTCTGTGGGACATTTTCTTGATTAATGATTGATGTGGGAAGGCCCAGTCCCACTGTGAGCAATGCCATCCCTAGACTGGTGGTCCTGGGTTGTGTAAAAAAGCAGGCTGAGCAAGCCCATGGGGAGCAAGCCAGTAAGCAGCTTCTTCCATGGTCCCTGTCCTGACTTCCCTCAAGAAATGACTGTGATGTATAAGTGTAAGCCAAATAAACACTTTCTTCCCCTGGTTGCTTTTGGCCAGGGTGTTCATCACTGCAATAGAGAGCAGACCAAGATAAGTCGGGACCTCATGAATTGGTGATGAGATCTAGTGGCTTTGCTGAGCCCTACGATGGGGCGAGATTGTTATGAGGTAGAGGCTCTGGCAGAGCTGAATGGTTTAGATTGGAACGAAAATCAGGTTTGTAAATGCTAAAGCAATCCTGAGGGGATGCCTCTGTCACAGGATGGAAGAATTACAGAAAGGAGAGGTGGAGATGGTGCAGACACTTGCCTGGGAGGCACAAGGCTCTTTCATTCCATCACCAACACTGCAAAGAACTAGCCAAATAAAAACATAAATAATTGCGAGGGATAGCCAGAGAAGAGCTGCAGACACAGCCTATGATTGCCCTCTAGGGCCGCATCTGTGAACTGCAGCAGCTCCCGGCCAGCTCTGTCTTGGTCCATCTGCTCCAGGTAGGAGTTTCAGGTCACTAGAGTCCCTGCAGCAGCCCCTTCACCTGATGTTGAGACACATCAGAGTGCCCAAGGCACCTAGATGAAACCACAGCCGACGAGTAGGACTACCCGGGAGACAAAGGACTCTTCCCGGGATGACTGTGCCCAAGAAGTCATCCAGAGGAGGGGCCACCGAAGAGAGGTGAATGATCTCTCAGACTTGTCCCATCATGAAAACATCAAGCTAGGTCACAAGACATGGTGAATCTGGAATGATCAGACACCCACTAAGCAGTCCCTAATGGCACAGAGGCTCCCTGACTTTCTTCTGGAACTGCTAGGAAATCAATACTGTAAAGTTACAGCACCATCTGGTGGCTTTAGTGTGAAACTAACTCTTCCCTAAATCCTAGACATGATTTCCTAACCCTAGACTGGGGACTTGCTTCTCAGATGAAGAGCCCAGGAGCGGAAACCATGACCTCTGAGTGTGAAGAAGCTTGTCAGCACTGTGGAGCTCTGGGTTCTGTGGAGTTAAAGTTACTTCAGAGTCATTTCATTCAACACCCAGGACCCACATGAGAAGGGGAGAGACCAGCTGCCACTTCCCTGTTCCTGTCATCCCCATCTGTGACCACAGCCACAGTGTAAGGTGCAGGCAAGAACCATAAATGTGGGAGTATTCACCTTGGGAGATGGCCTGGGGTCTATGTACCCCACACCCACCCTCCACAGTGGGACAGTGTTCCCAAGATGACATCATAGCATCACAAATGAGAGGGAGCCTGTGACCATTAATCTTATATGCCAACCTGATGGGACTTGGAACCACCATGGAAATGAACCATGTGACTGTGGGGGGAGTTTCTAGATTGAGGTGGGAAGACCCATTCTAAATTTGGTCAAACAATTCCATGGGCAGGAGTCTTGGACTGAATAGAAAAGGGTGAACTGAGCTGATGCAGTCGTGGCTTGATGTGGTCAGCTGTCCTAGCCTCCTGCCACCATGTCCTCCCCACCTCAATCAACCCCCCCCCATCAAGCTGCTTTTGTCAGGCACTTTGTATAGCAACAGGAAAAGTAATGAAAGCCTGCCTGGGCCTTCCCAGAAATCTCCTGGAGTCACACTGCATACCCCTCGCACCCCACCGCAAAAGAGCAGTGGCTGCAGGGACAGCTGTGACAGTCACCACTAGCATGAGGTGGTCCCAGCCACGTGGGCGTCTAACACTGGACTACTGAAAGCCCCACCCTCTGGCAGGGTAACTGGAACTTTCCTGGCCTCCTTTAAAAAGCCTTTCCCCCCTTGCTGCCTCTTTCTTTCTTCCTATCTTCTTTATCCCAACTGGGATGCTTTTTTCGCTTAGGCCAATTTCTTTTTTATTTAGTGAAATCCACCTGTTAAGTGTCCTGGGGAGGGGGTACATATTCTCTGAACTGCTCCAATCTTACCACCTTCATTCTGAGGCCAAACTACTAGACTTATTCTTTTTGTAAAGCCTCTCTGTTGATATTCCTGTCCTTGGAAACCCAATGGGTCTTTTGTTTTGTGTTGGGACACACACAGATGTGAGCCTCTTCCACCTTGTCTGAAGTTCAGAGAATTTGAGTTTATTTTTGCTTGTGGCCACACACCTGGTCTAGGGTGTGGTTGCTTGGTGTTTTGGACATTCAGAGGGCCCATCCTCTCCACCCTGACCAATTCTAGCACATTCCTGTGCTCCTTCATTTAAAATAGGAGGTTTGACATAGGGAGTGGCTGCCTACAGGATACTTGGTCTAGGGTGTGTTCACTGCATTTTTTCTGCCCATGACATCAAATGCTTTACTCAGGAAATAGCGGCTTGATGTCTCAAGTACTGAAGCAGTAACTGTTCTGAATGTCCTTTGTGTGGTGTTAAAGCAGTCTTTTACTTTCTTTGCCCTCTTTTGTATTGGGGTATAAAAGCACAGGAAAATTAAACACAGAACACAGAATTCAGCATTCAGTATTCGCTGAGTTGCCCTCCCGGCACTATTCTATGTCTCTGTATTTTTTTAATATCTCTGTTCCTCCTACCTAATGTTTCTAATCCTCATGGCCCTACCCTTGAACATATGAACCTGCCGTGGTTGGACTGTGGTAGAAGTCACCCCAAAAAGGTGGCTTACGACAGATGGCAGCCCAATGTGGCGCTTACAACTGTTTTGTTTTGTAGTTGTTTTTTCAAGACAGGGTTTCTCTGTGTAGCCTTGACTGTCCTGGAACTCACTCTGTAGACCAGGCTGGCCTTGAACTCAGAGATCTGCCTGCTTTTGCCTCCTGAGTGCTGGGGTTAAAGGTGTGTGTCACATGCCAGGTGGTGGGGCACACGCCTTTAATCCCAGCACTCGGGAGGCAGAGGCAGGTGGATCTCTGTGAGTTTGAGACCAGCCTGGTCTACAAGAGCTAGTCCCAGGACAGGCTCCAAAGCCACAGAGAAACCCTGTCTCGAAAAAAAAAAAGGGGGGGGTGTGCATCACTACCACTGGGATTCAACACAGTTGAATCTAAGACCTATCTAAGAGCAGAGACCCAACACTGCCTGCCAAATAAGTTCTGACCTTGCTGTGTGATGCACTGACTGGGGGCTCCCTGGAGCAGAAGGACAAGGGCAGGCACCACATGGCAGCTCCTGGGAGATCCTGATGCCTCACAGGCGGCCGGAACATGCTCTGTGAACTCTGCTCTCCTCAAATGCTTGCTCCTCTGCTCCCTTCTATTTCTGTCTTTTAACCTCACCACAGTGCTGGTGTTTGCTTTCTAAATATATCATGCTGTATGTCTTTCCTCTGCTTCATCTGAGCTTTGCACAAGTCTCTCCCTCCATGTACTATGGCCGCTGAACCTTATTCTATCCCTCTCCCCAGGGCAGAGTGTTTGCACTAAAGACATTTGACATTAGCTGAAATATTAATGGACTGACTTCCCTATTCAAGGCCTGGAATTAGAACAAGAGGGCCAGAGACCTTGAAAGTTCACTTTAAATGTCCCTTCTGGTTAATGTCAAATTCCTGAAAATTGTCCCCTTAGTGCACCTGCGAGCCAGCAATTCAACCAAGAGTTAACATGGAAACACCCAAAAGCCAAAAGAGATTTGTATAGAACATAGGGGCGAAGGAGAGAGGCCGTCAGTATAACTAAACTGACTTTCTAATGACCAGGCTCAACAGTATTAAAAGAAACAGAAGCCAAGGCTGGGGTTTCACTTGGTGGTGCACTGGCCTCACATGCAGGAGGCCCTAGGCTCCATGCCCAGCACAGAAAAGAAAATAGCCTATAGCGTCTAGATGGTTGGTTCAATGGGTGAAGGCACTTGCCACTAAGCCTGAGTTTTATTCCCAGGACCACAAGGTGAAGGAAGAGAACTGACTCTGGAAAGCTGTCTTCTGACCTCCACATGCACACAAACATGCTCACATCCATGTGAACATGCAAAAATACATACATGTACACAAAATAAATATGTAAAAATATACAATTAAAAAATCTAAACCTAGAACTCTAGCCCCCTAAAATCAATCAAGGGGCCCACACCTATGTTCTCAGGATCTACTACAGCTCAGTTCACACAGTGAAAGCTTAGAGCCCACAGATATGGTGACTCACCTCTACCAAGCACTTGGGAAGCAAGAGAATTGTTGGAGTTCAAGGCCAGCCTGGGATACTGAATGAGACCCTGATCCAGAACAAAACCTCACCCCCTCCAGCTCCCTGCAGGGGGAGGCTGAAGACTGACAGTGCCTCACTGGACCCTGGGACACCATCACCAGCCCTCATTGGACCCTGGGACACCATCAGCCCTCACTGTGAAGCTGCAGAAGTGCTTGCTGGCACAGATCACTGATGCTAATGATTAGACCCCAGGGGTGTGTGTACCACAGCTCTGTTTAATGCCAAAGCCTTTTTAAAGTCTATTTCCTATAAGGGAAATAAAGTTTGAAGAGACAGTAACACGATATTGTTTGGTAACTTTATGCGATGAGAATGTGGGCCAATTCTATTTTCTTCTTTTATTTGCATTTTAAAAGACTGATATGCTAGTATTTATTACAAGCATAAAAATGAAGAGCTTTATTCCTGCGGTCGGGGTGCAAGTGTTCCCTTCAGCGCTCGGCAGCTGGCTGTGCCTTATGGGCCTGTCCGTCCCAGTGAACAGACGATGCGGGCACAGTAACTGCAGAGCCAAGCCACACAGCAGCAGCTAGGGCTCAGCAAGGATTTGTGGGAGAAACCACCTCCAGGTCCCTGCAGACAGCTGCCTTGGCGTCTGCTTTCTACAAGCTCCACTCCAGGCAGGCGTAATTAAAGAGGTCTAGTAAGAAAGATTCCATCTAGGGAAGGGTGGCTGATTTGAGATTTAGCTCTGCCACTTATTCTCGGGGTAATGCAGTGGCACTTTCAAATCTCTGACCCAGTTTCTTAGCTATGAAACAGTGATAGTGGCCGCCCTGCTTCTGCAATCCATGAGGTGCTCGGAGTGAAGCCCTTATGAATCTTTCCACCCAAGGCACTACTGATTCAAGGGTGTGAATCTTTCCACCCTCCACTACCCCTCTTCCTGTGAGTGTGATCCCACTTCGCCTTTGGGGGCACATCTCCCCTCTTCTTAGAGTTAAGAAACCCCACACACTGGCTTTAGGGGTAGCTTACCCCAGCCCTTGCCAGTCAGAGAATTCTGGTCTTGGGGCAGGACAGTCAGGGGTTCAGGACCCAATCTGAACCAAACTGACCTTCTCCTGGTCCTGGGAATACAGAGCTCACTTTCTATGGTGGGAGGGGACAAGGATTTGTCCTTCCTAGGCATTCTACCTGGATTGAAGCCAACAGAACAGGATGGAGCAGGATGGCCCAGAGAGCCAGGCTGGCATGTTGAGTCTCCTGCTGGTTCTGCAATCCTATTCCTTGTCCCATAAGTCCGTAGAGTCCCCTTTCCACAGAAGCCTGTGAGTCTTGTGCATGGGATCTCCCCGACCTGCTGGCCTCCAGGGGCCATCCAGCCCCTCTCTGGCAGGATTCTGACTTCTTCCCTGGGACCTCACTACCTAACGCAGGTCTTGTCTTAACAGAAAAGGAAGTGTGTAGAGGGTGACAGCAGGGGCAGTCTTGAGATGATGTGTCAGGGTCTAAACCCCTCTGAAACTCAACATTGAAATGTATTGTCCAGAAGCCAGCTGCAGGTGTCGTGCACCCGTAACCGTAGCATTTAGGAGGCTGAGGCAGGAGGATTGTGAGTTTGGGCAGTGTGGGCTACCTAAGTGGAGGGAGAGGGTTTAATTGTGGTTGTGACAGTAATAAGAGTGAGCCTTTAATAAATGACTAGGGCTGGAGCTCCACCTTCTGGATGGCTTACTGTCATCATCACACATTAGTGTCACAGAGCTCAGTTCCCCCAGCTTTGTCCTGCCACAGGACCATGAGACCCCAAACCCTCCCAGGTGCAGCCTTTCCACCATGGACGTCTGGCTTCCAGAACCTTCTAATTCTACAACAGAAAGCAGCTACGACTGGACAAAACAGCACTACTGTTTATCACTAGCAGTTTTAAGTCCACCCACACCCCCATCCCACCCCCACCTTATTGTCTGCTCTTCTGGAAGGACATTGACCAGAAGAGAGCTCTGAGACAGCTCCCCTCCTCAAGCCTGGGGTGTAGATTCTGACTCCTCAGGTTCAAGGGCAGAACAGGGCAATGGTGGTGAGTGATACACTGGCCTTTGGGTCCTCCTGAGTATCAGCCTGCCCACCCACTGCCAGCATAGATCCTAACTCTGTTCCCATCTCAACCCTCTTGCAGTAATGTCTGCCAGGCAGTGCAAGGAAACTGTGTTTAGGGGCTGCTAATGGCATGGAGAGATGCCTTTCCAGCAGGTGGATTGGAAAGTGGAGAGTGGGATGGCATGGGACGCTAGCCCCATGCTACCTGCCAGGCTACACACCATGGACAGGGCACTATCAGCATCACAGCCCCTAGCATCTGTTCATGGCAGAGTGACTGTCCCCTAGTGAGCTGGGCAGTGAAGGATGGTTACCTAGCAACTAGGAAAGCAGGGTGCAAGAGAGGTTCTGGGGCCAATGGAATGGGAAGAATCAGAACTAGAGGCATAAGGAGCAGGCTTGAGCCACTGCCAGATAGAAAAGGATACTAGGGTTGGTGCTAGTCACAGGAGAGGCCCTGCATAGCCCATCAGCTCAGTTCTGCCAGGCAAGAGAGGGCTGCACTGTGGAGACAGTTTCTGGAGGGCTGGACATACAAGCTGCATTGTATATTACTAGGGTTCATGCAAGAGTGTTTGCACAGGAAGACAGCTGCTCCTTGGAACCATGTGGTGTAGAAAGGCGAGACACCAGGAGAGAAAGAGAAGGCCACCAGCAAGGACATAGTCAAGAGGCCAGCGGCACGGTTGCCTGCCTCTGTCTTCCCTTCCTGCCATGCAAGGACTGTGTGACAATCACTCGGTGTGACAAAGATGAGAGGACAAGAACACCAAGTGAGCCACACTGAAGCTTAGAAACCATGACATGGCTAGAATTCAGTGGATGATGGTGAAACTTCTCGTCAAGAGAACTGGAGAAGCCCAGGGAGGAGACACAAACTTTCCCTGGACCCCAAGAGTCAGTCCCAAGCATGCCTGCTGCTCTCCTACCCACAGCCTACCTGCCTCTCTCCAGGAGAAATAGCCTTAGAGGCCCAGGGCATCAGACTGCCCAGTACAGAACAAGGCCGGGACTTCTAAAATGAGCCACATACCCAGGAATAGGAGATGGGGCCCTCTGGCGGTTTGGATGAGAATATCCCCACAGCCTCCCATTCGAACACTTGGTCCCCGGCTGATGGCACTATTTTGGGAGGTTATGAAACCTTTAGGAGGTGGAATCTAGCTGGAGGAAGAAGGTTGTTAGGGTTGGGCTTGGACACTTCCTTTCCACTCTCCTGTTCTTCCAAGAGGTGAGCAGGAGAGGTGTCCCAGATGCATACTCCTGCCACCATGGAGCCGCCTGCCACATCTACCCCTGCCCCAATGATGGGCTGTATCCCTTTTAACTCTGAGCCCACACAAACCCTTCCTCCTGTAAGTTGCTTCTCAGCGGATATTCGGTCACAATAACAAGAAAAGTAACTAATATGGGTCTCTACCTCCCGTCATATTCTAAAATAGTTAAATATAAAAATATAAAGCCATAGGAGAGCAGCAGATATCTCGGGGAGGGAAAAACTTCTTTAAACACAAAGCAGCAAAAAGTAACAAATACATTTAAAATCATTTTCAAGGGGCTGGAGCACGGGCTCGGAAGTTAAAAGCACTGGCTGCTCTTTCAGAGGATTTGGTTTAGATCCCCAGCATTTACATTGACAGATCACAACCCCTTGTAACTCTAGTTCCATGGGATATGATGACCTCTTCTGGATTCTTTGGATACTGCACACACATGGGACACACGGAAAAGCAGGCGTATACATAGAATGTAAATAGACAAACTCATTAAGACTTTAAAAAAAGCAACTGACAAACTGTAAAAATGTTTCTGTTTGTAAATGAGAGACATATTTTCTTTCTTCTACATGAAGACTGCACAGTGGCAAAAAAAAAAAAAAACCAAAATGAGCGCCTTGGTAGGGGAAAACCACTTGCAGAACACTTCCCAGTGTCAAACGCTGTCCGGAATGCTGGGAACGCGGCCCTTCATGGAAGCTTCACCTCCCTGCAAGGTGAGGACCCCATGTCTTAGATGAGAAAAATGAAGCTTTGCCCTTGCTTTCTCCACAGATGTCAGGTTGCTGCTAGTAGGTAGGGTTGGGATGGCAGAGCCTGCCTTCTTTCCACTCCCCCAGGCTTCAGGTCCAAAACAAAGAGTGTATTTTATTTATTTTCACTTTATGTGTCTGAATGTTTTGCATACATGCATGTGTATGCATCATTTTCATATCTTTTGGATTCCCTGGAACTAGGATTACAGTTGATTGGTTGTGAGCCACTGTGTAGCTGCTGGCAATCAAATCTGGGCCCTCTGGAAGACCAGCCAGCACTCTAAACCACTGATCCTTCTCTCCAGCCCTGGAAACTATATTTGATATTTCTATATGTAAAATATATCATATAGACTATATTATAAAATCTATGTTCAAAATATATACATGGTGTATTAATGGTGTATATATCACTAATTAATATATATATTCTATTTATATTGTCAGGCCATTTACAAAGACCATTATAATTTTTCCTATCAAATTAATCAAAATCCTCCCCTCTTGGGGTTCCAGAGATGGAAGACAGGCCCTTGTACATGATCATAGAGGTAATTCTACCTTGGAACCTCATCTCCAGACATTGGCTTTTTTGAGACTAGGCTTTGCTGTAAGGTCTAGGCTGGTCTCCACCTCATGATCCTTCTGCATCAGTTGCCTGAGTGCGGGGACTCCCTGGGTCATCACACCAGGGTGGGAAGCATCTCAAGCCCCAGAGTTCAGTTCCTCTGGTGAGTGCATGCTGGAGCAAAAGTGATCTTTCTGGAAGTCTCTTTGTGGAGGTTTCCAGAGCTCCTGTAAAGACCCGCACACTTGACGGCAGAGCCGCCCCATTAGCCTCCCACTGTCTGAAACTCTCCTCTGCCACTGTCCCAGGCTGACTTGATCAGTCACAGCACGAGGCTATCACGCCCTGTCTCTGACAGGCTCCTCAGTGCGGCAGGGAGCAAGGACAATGAAGCACCTGCAGATGGATCCTGGATGTGGAGTGGGAAGAAGGCCAGAGATGGTCACCTTTCAATTCCTTTGTGCCTGAGGTATGCCTCTGTGGCCTGCCCTGGATTCCTAGTGATTCTCCCATATCCTACCAGACTTTTACAAATCCACTCTTTTGTCTCTTAGGGATGTCTGGGCTCCCTGTCTTCTGTTCCTGGGTGGGATGTTGATTGAGACATGTCTTGACCTACTGATCTCATTCTAGACTTTATTCTGGGGAAATAATCAGGAAAGTGGAAAAAGTATGAGAACATTTGCTGCTACAACTAAACCTGACAACCGTGTGTGCTGCTACACAACTGTTAAAAATTGGGTAGTAGGGGCCAGAGAGGTGGCTCAGAGGTCAGAAGCACTGGCCGCTCTTCCAGGGGACCTGGTTTGATTCCCAGCACCTATATGATGACTTTTAACTATCTATAATCCAGTCGTAGGGAAAATCTATCCATACTTTCTGGTCTCCTTGGGCAACAGGCATCCACATGGCGCACAGAAATACATGCTGACTAAACACCCATACGCATAAAATGAAAAGAAAGGAAATTTGTAAAAAGAAAAAGTTATAAAAGGATAATTAATAATGTGGGAAATACATTTAAAAATATCTCAGATGAAAATAGAAAATAGAATGTTCCTGCTGGGCAGTGGTGGCACATACCTTTAATCCCAGCACTCAGGAGGCAGAGGCAGGCAGATCTCTGTGAGTTCAAGGGCAGCCTGGCCTACAAGAGCTAGTTCCAGGATAGCTAGGGCTGTTACACAGAGAAAAAGAAACCCTGTCTTGAAAAACCAAAAAAAAAAAAAGAAAAAAAGAAAATTCTACTTTTTCAGTTTTCTGTTGTCAAATTGTGAGTTGCTTCATTTCCTTTGAACTAACTTTGTTTTATCTTTTAATTTTCTACAGTGTTCATCTCCTCCTCCTCCTTTGAAGATAGAGTTTCACTCATAGGCTAACCTGGAACTCACAGAGATCTGCCTGCCTCTGCCTCTGCGTCCTGAGTGCCGGTATTAAAGACATGACCACCACAATTTATATAATTATTATTTAGATTTCTACATTTTATTTTAATGTGCATGAGAGTTTTACCTGCATGTATGGCTGTCTGCGTACCATGTGTGTGCCTGGTGCCCTGAGAATTCAGAAAGCATCAGATTCCCTGAACTGGAATTATAGACAGCTGGGAGCGACCATGTAGGTGCTGGGAATCAAACCCAGGTCCTTGAGCAACCAGTGCTCTTACCCAAGTCTTGTTTAAATCTACTGAGTGTGCCATAGTTTAGGGAGAAGATTTGGGGCTGACTATTCATACCATAGCTCTCTTTTCCAAATCTGAAGAGGGGAACCCCACAAGCCAAGGACGCCACTGCAGAGGCCAGGGCCGGAAGCTCTGCAGCTTGCTCCATGCACTGGTTACCAGTCCCCAGGCTGTGTGGAGCCAGCTTGGTGCCTGGACCTTGGTAAATAGTAGCTACTTTTAAGGAGAAACTTTGTCTCGGGGATGCAGCCATGATGGCAGATAGCTGACAGACACCAGAGCCTGGAAGACACCAGAGGGGAGAAGACTGGAGTGGAAACCGCCCCCACGGTCCCTGCCAACATAGATGGCTCCTGGTATCCTGTGTAGAGATAAGTGAGCAGAGCTACCTGCAGTGGGACCCAGGTCCAGGCTGGTGCCATTCAGTTCCTCCTCTTCCCAGAAGTACTGTGGTGGCTGCAGGAGCCGGGACTCCTCGCTGTCCTCACTGGCAAAGCCCGAGCCCGGAGCTAGGCCGGCACCCAGGCCCATGGCCTCACTGGGCTCCTCCGAGTCCAGTGGCTCAAAGTCAGTGGGCAACAGAAGATCGAGCAGGGAGGTGGAAGTGAGGCCTTCAGGGCCAGGCTCATCCATGCCAGCTGCACAGGCACCCAGGGAAGCTACTGTAAAGACAAAGCCAGACATCAGGAAGGATGGTCAGGACAAGGACTGGCAAGACACATCACAAAGATGGGCACTCCTCAGCATTGGGGCTTCAAGGGACCTGAGCTACCCTTTTAGGGTGTTCAGCCTCCCCTGTGACAGTGGCAAGAAGGCCAGCAGGGAGTGAGGACTTGGTGACCCTGCTCCCCTCATCCCCAGGGTGCTCAGAAAGTTCCTCTGTCCCCGTCTGGTAGCTCTGCCAGATACTGCAGGGACAAATTCGAGCCAAGGACTTTGCTCTGCGTGTGACAATGTTCTCTAAGTTTGCATCCCAGCCTGAAACTCTTCCAGCCAGTGCTGTGATTTGCATCATGTAGGTCTCCTGGGTGCAGTCTAATAACCCACGCAAGGTTGCAGGGCAAACTCACCAGTGCTGGCAATTCTATACGTTTATTTAGAATCATGGGCCTTCCCGACTTAGCAAGACAAAAGAAACAAAGACCAGACTACACATGAAAAAGGATCATCCTCCTTCTCTTTCACTCTGCCGAGAACAGCAGAACTGTACCACTGACCAGTTTCACAGCTAGCTTTGGCACCTAGTCACTGCATGCTTTGGGAAGTTGCTCAAGTCCCCCAGGTCTCACCTCCTCACCTAGAAGACCAGGAGGTTGATGGAAATGCCCTCTGCATCCTTCCTAAGATTAACGACGTCAGTGGTATGGGGAGAGCAGGTCCAAGCCCCCCCCCGCCCCTGCACTAGATGTGAAGTGTGACCTGCTGTGACCATAATGAAGGAAAATTTCAGTGATGTTTATAATAAAAACAAGACCTCATATTTTCAGGGCCATGTGCAAAGTGCTTTACAAACAGCATCTGAATTTTAATCGCTTCACCCCTGATGAGGAGGGCAGCGCTTGGCTGCTGAAGGAAGGGAAAAGACCACAGAGTTCCAGCAGAAACTGGGAGAATGTCAGGTACATTATGCACCTGTCAGTCAGTCCAGGACCAAGAATAGCAAGCACACTGACCTATAGGAGAGCATCTGGGTGTGGTCAGTGTGGAACAAGAGGGCTGGAAGGGGAGGCAGGCAGGGTACCAAGAAGATGAGTTTAGACTTGTCTTCCCTGCCTGAGCTGAGGGGCTCCAAGATCATTCATCACTCCATCCTTAGTGTCCATTGTAAAGCGTGGGCAGGCACTCCAAGCCCTCAGTCCCAGAGGGAGGAGCACTTATTGCAGGTGGGCAGAGCTGTCTGTCCCAGTGAGGACCCAGGGACTGTGTGCACTGCTGTACAGGGACCTGAAAAAAGCACAGAGGCCTGGGACGTCCTCCACCTAGAGAGCCCTAAGAGCAGAATGATGAGCTGCATCTTCACCTGCACTTGCACAAAGGCTGCGCTCACACCTGCAACCCCAGCACTCTGGATGCTGCAGCAGGAGGATTACAAGTGTGAGGTTAACTTGGGCTACATGGTGAAATCTTGTCTTAAAAACCCTCAAACGGGAAGGGAGGAAGGGAGAGAGGAATGGAGGGAGGCAGGGAAGAAAGACAAGACTGATGTGAGTAGCGGGGCTCATCAATGTCCCATGTGGCCTCAGAGCCAACTCAAGGTGGACTGTGGAGGCATAGGAGACCAAGGCAGATCCACAGGGAAAGAGCTGGCATGCTGGTCCCTTCCACTCTCAACAAGCTCATCCACAGGCCTCCCTCTGAGCTGTGGGAGACCAAGTTCTACCCGGGGCAGGGGGCTCTGCTAGAAGGCAGGACTTGAGACACTGCTATGCTCTCCCTGCGGCAGATCCGGCGGCTGGGGAGATTCTGGCTTGGAAGCTGGGCATCATCACACCCCTTCCAGAGCATCTCTAGCTGTCCCAGACACCAGGTCCAAAGTCCTGTGTCCGTATTACCAAGTCATATGTGGGATAAGACAGGGCATACTCATGGCTTCAAGACATCTAGAGGCCAGAGGGAGCCACAGCAATCTTCTTGGTGTTCACTCCCCTTCGGTTCCCCTTCGTTTCCACATGAGGATGCCAATGAGTCCTTCCACTCCAACTCTTGCCCCAGTGTAAGGAGACCCTAAAACAACTCCGGTTGTTGCTCTTCTAATCCTGATTCTATGAGGAAAAGCAGGGTCCATCCCGCGACAGGTAGATGGTAGTGAGTCAGGTGGCCAGTTCTAACACAGAAACCACCCGAGGGCTCTTCTCTGAGGCTCTGGGGGTACAAGGGTGTCCTCCAGGAGGACACCCTCTGAAATGCAACTGTGTAGTTTTTCCCTTGAAGCTAAGTTCCCACTCTCAGACTTGAGCACCATCTTCACAACAGGCCTCAAGGGCTTTGCTTTAACCTCAAGGGTTATTCTCTTAGGACATCTTGTCAACCTGCCCAGGCTAGAACAAGAGTCCATGTAGAAAATAGCCAGGTTAGCAGTGTCCCAGTTGAAGCCCCATGTGACAAAGCCAGCCAGGACAAGCTGATGTGGAACTTAAAGGAGCCTGGCTGAGATCAGAAGTGCCAGCAGATTCCAGCTGCACTGCCAGTCCAGAGTCATGAGCTAAATAAACAGAGTTTGTTCAAAACCAGTCCCTTTCAAACCTGAGCCAGCACGGACTCACAGGGTGGCGGTGTGTGTGAGTTAAACAGAGAGCTAAGCCACAGATAAGCTTTGGGCCCAGTTGTTCTGCAACTTCTAGAATGTTCCCAGGTTGATGCTTCTAGTTTGGGGATCACATCAAGAATTTCAGGGGTTTAGGGCCAGAGAGATGGCTCAGCGGTTAAGGGTCCTGGCTATTCCTGCCAAGAACATGGGTTCAATTCCCAGTACCCACATGGTGGCCCACAACCATCTATAACTCCAGTTCTGGGAGATCTAATGCCCTCTTCTGGTCTTTGCCAGCACCAGCTGGCACATGGTGCACAGATACATGTGCAGGCAAACACCCATACACATAAAATAAAAGAATAGCAAAAAGAATTTCTGGAGTTTTTTGTTATTGTTTTAAAATTTACATTTATTCATTCTCTGTGTGTGTGTGCATGTGTGTGGTGTGTGTGAGTACACATGTGCATATGCACATGTACATGGATGTCAAAGGACAACTTTAGGGAGTCAGCTCTCTTCTTCTACCACATGGGCTGGAGAGACTGAATTCAGGTCATCAGGTTTTGTGACAAATGCCCTCACCTACTGAGCCACCTTGCCATCCCAACAAGTTCTGTTTTAAGTCAAAAAATTTGGGGGTGATTTGTTGCACAGCCCCAAATTTGACATAGCCCACTGGCACACTGAGAAAGGTTATAAAGGGAGCTCTTTCATGCATAATAGGAGTTGAACAACTGAACGCCATTCATTCACTCATTCATTCACCCCAAAAGCCTTTTTATAAATTCTGGCTTTGCACCAGGCATTATACAAAAGTCAAGTAGATACGGGATATGAGAAAGATATAGTCCCCGACCTTCAAAGTGCCAGTTTCTAGTGGAGCCCAAGAGGAAGTCAGATCATCACAGCATAGTGTAGCAGGTATGTAAGAGGCCTAAAGGCACAACCGCAGAATGACGGCGTGGTGTCTGTGCTAGCAGACTGCAAGAGAAGGAAGGAAGATGAGCAGGAAGTGCTGCTGGGAGGGGAGCAAAGCTGGGACAGTACCTGGGAACGCTCATTCCTCATCTCATTCTGCAGGGTGGACAACGGTGCCCCACAAGGGAGCACACACAGCCTATACTCCACGCGTTACACTGCAACAAAGCAGCCAAGGCCACATTACGAGAATGAGGTCTACAGTGCTCACAGCTCAAAGCGTCAGTTTTGGTAGGAAGGACTTGGGTCTACTCAAAGGCCAACATCTTGAGAAGGTGGGAGGGGCTTCTCCAAGCTCCACCTTCCCAATATGCTGGCCCATGAATATCCTTGATTCCTTCCTGCCAATTCTCTCCAGAGACAGTCCCCAGCAGATCTTTTAGGTACTTCAGGATTCCCTAGCAATGCTCACTGCGCACATCTCTCCTCCACACTACCCTCGGGAGCAGAGAGCCACCAGGGCCTAAATGGACATATGACTCACCCAGTGTTCCTGGCTCTGGATGGATGAGTAATGCTGTTGGTCCACAGACCACATTTTGAATAGCAAAACTCAGCACAGCCTTCTGACAGCCAAATCTGCATCTACTGCCCCATCACAAAGATGACCCAGCCAGATCCTTTAAAGTGGCAGAGGGGCTCTCCACCCTAGTACCTCCTCTCCACTCTCCACAGTCACAATCACACCCCATTCATGCCCTATGCCTTAAACCGAGTTTCTAGAGATTTCCAGAACATTATAATCTCCTTTGCTTTCTTCATACATGCTATGCCTTCTGAAATAGTATCCATTTATTCCCATCTTTCCCTTACCCAATTCTTAAAGATTTATCTTTATTTTTCTGGAACATGTGCCTGTATGTACCACCTGCATGTGGTGCCCGCGGGGTCACGCTGAAGGGCACTGGATTCCCTGGAGCTGGAACTGTGAGCCTATGAAAATGCTGGGAACTGAATCCAGGTCCTCTGCAAGAGCAGCAAGTTCTCCCAACTCCTGAGCCATCTCTCCAGCTTCCCCACCCGCCTAATTCATATTCTCACTTCTGGACACAGCGCTCTCTCTCTCTCTCTCTCTCTCTCTCTCTCTCTCTCTCTCTCTCTCTCTCTCGTGAGTACATGTGTGTGTATATGTGTGTTTCATGCATGTGAGCATGTGAGAAGAATGTCAGGTGAACTTTATCATTCTCTGCTTTATTCCTGTGAGCTAGGGTCTCTCACTGGCCAGCAAACTCCAAGATCCACCAGTCTCTGCCCCCAAAGATAAGGTTGCAGGCATGTGAAGCCATGCCCAGTTTTTTTCTGGGGATACTGGGATTCTAACTCAGGTCTTCTTGCTTGTACAGCAATCCCTCTTATCCACGGAGCCAACTTCCCAACCCCAGATATTTTCTGAGCAGCCTTCCCTGGTCATGTGCCTGGGCAGGGTGCCATTCTTTGTTATCATATTCTTGGCCCTACCATTTGCTCACCCATTGGCAACAGACAATCATAAACCCCCATCAGATGGTAAATGCGCAGCGTGTCCCTTGACACTGTAGTGTCTAGTTTCTGATACACACCAGGGCTCAACAAGCCCTTGAGTGAATAAACAATAATGGGTCAGACCCTCCCGTTTTACAGATGAGATCCCTGACGACTCATGGGATTAAGTTAATAGAAAGAGCTGTAATTAGCTGCTTCTTCCCACAGGAAGGTCTTGCAGATGTTCTGTGAAGGAGGTTTGGAAAGCAATTATTTGCTGGGCTGAGCTGCTTAAAACAATATTCAAGACAGCATAGCTACCCCAAGGGACATGAGTGCCAAGGAGGGAAGCCAGTGCTAAGGACTGGAGGACACCCCCTTTCCTTTAGACACTCTCCCTGGGGTTCCCATGGCAAATCCAAGCTGAGTCCAGGTGGAAGGTTCTGCTGTCCCACAAAGTACCTCTGGAATGCTATCCTCCGCGGAGTTCTCATTCACAGGCCACAGGGGCCCTGTTTAGAAACACTTCTATAAACTGTCCTATATATTTAACACTCACTTTCTAATTTTAAAAAAAGTGAAACAGATTCACAGAATCCTGTCAATCCAGTGCCAATTAAAACTGAGACTCACTTGTGAGGACTGTGCCATCTCATTGTTGGTAAAATCCATACAGGAAGGCCAGCCACATCGTCATGTGGCCACTCCTCGGCTTCTGTCCGAGCCAAGTGGCATGCCAGGCCCTCCCTGGTGATACAAAGATGGACATTGGATGGTCTCTGCCTGCTGGGAAATTATCAGTTTGGGGGAGAAATGAAATCTAAATTGTATACAAGATACCAGCTGCTACGGCAGCCCTCATTTGCAGAAGCAGCCTCCCCAAGGTTGGGGAACAGGGATGGCACAGAGCCAAATGAGAGAAACCAATCTGGAAAAACTCTTTCATGCATCCCAGGAAGAAGAAAACGTCAGGTGATGAGGGATGTGTGTGCTAATTAAACTCCGAATATTGTACAGGTTCCCAGGGCGCCTGAGCAGCCACGTTTTGGGGCTTTATCCCACATGCTTTATCCACATGCTGTGTCTTGGCAGAAAGGCTTTAGTGACAGTAGGAGAGAGTAAACTTGGTCTTCCTCAAGAATCTAGAACTCATGCTCCACGAGGTTCCTGAAGAGGTGTGACCTGCTGGCCTCAGAGCCTCTGCATTATCTCCTCAGAACCTAAGCTGGGTGTGGTGGCACAAGCCTTTAATCCCAGTATTGGGAGGCCAGAGGCGGGTGGATCTTTGTGAGTTCAAGGCCAGCCTGGTCTACATAATGAGTTCCAGGACAGTTAGAGCTATGGAGTAAGAGCCTGTCTTGAAAAATAAAACAAAAGAACCACAACAAAACCAAATGAAGAAACAAACAAAACCCAAACTAACTTAAGTGTGGTAGAGAAGTGGCCACAGCCAGCTGGACCTGGAATTGCTCAGCACTTCAGCCAGCTGCCCCCAAGGACAGGAGAGTAGAACTGTGCAGGTCCCAGGGGGGTGGGGGTGGGGCAGGTGCTTCTTGGTCAGCCAGGGCTATTCACAGAGCCCTGTGGTTGGGTGTACCCTGGGTCTGCACCTTGACCCTTCCATGCTCCAGGTGGGAGCCTCCACTCTCCCACTCCATCTGCAACCCAGCAGTCAGCAGTGCCTCCCCCACCCCGCCAACATCCCCTCTTCTTCATCCACCTTTCCTGGTGGTCTATAGGCCTTAACAAAGACTAAAATCTCATTTAAAAAAGGGGGGGGAATCTGATATTTCCCTGGTTTCCACTCTTTTCTAATCAATTTTCCTTCTCAGGAAGGCATCTTCTTTGCAATTGCTCCTCTGTCTACATAGAGACCTGAATGTTTCAAAGGCTTTGGTAGTGGGCAATTACTTCAGCAAAGGGGAGGAGGTAACTGCTTTTCAGACCTGCCCACCAAGAGAGGACACCAGAATAGAAGGGGAGCCCTGTCCATTCTGTAGATAATTAGTTTTTCCTTTAATAATTAGTCTGCCTCGGTGGAGATCCCATCTGACTCAAAATCTCAGAATTATGCTCCCTGTGTGATTCATTCTCTTCCTCGAGCTCATTGCATTTCCTGTTACTTCATCACCCTAAAGGGAGGCAGAGAAGAAAAGGCATACAGGAAGGGATGAGGGGAACCAGCCTCAAGGAAAAGCAGATTCAAACAAGCCCAGAAAAGGGGGCCAAGGAAACAGGCAGATATCTTAGGGTCAAAGAAAACCAAGGCCCCAGAACCCAGTTTGCCCTCCTGCACCGGTCCCACGCAGTCCTGGCAATCTAGTCTGTCTGCCACCAGCTGCACACGGCCCTCCCCTAGTCAGCGGCTTTCAAGTCAGATCCCCCTAAGCCCTGAGCAGACACCAGCATGGGAGGTGGCTGGGCAGCATCTGCCACTCTGCCCCCACAGCCCAGAGTGGCAGCCACAACAGAAGTGCTCTAGCACCACGGTCCTACACTCCCATCCCCCACCACTCCACCGATGTGTGCCGTGGAGGCACAGTGCTTAAGCGAAGCCTTCTTCTTCTACACAAAGGTGTAAAAGGGAGGCACGCCAACAGACACACATGTGCCTGCACAGAGGTAGGGGCATGCTCATGGAGAGAGTGTGGTAGGAGAGGGGAGGAAGGGGCCTGACTAGCACTAGGATGAAGGCCACGGGAGCCAGGCCCGGGTCCTGACTTGTACTGCTAGCAGGATTGGTGTGGCTCCGACCCGGAGAGACAGCAGACCTTCTATAGAGGACTGTATGCATACGCAAAGATGCAGGTGGTCTGTGTAGATGTGATGCCAACACCAACAGACACCCCCTCCCTGTGTTGTTGGGTCCTTTCTTCATCTCTGGGGTAAACATGTACTCTTGCTAACTCGGCCTGCTCATAGCAGGCCCAGCACTGTGAGGGGCCAGTCCCCTCTCAGTCTTTTTGTTTTGTTTTATTTTACTTTGTATGTATTAATTTATTTAGAGACAGGGTCTCATTCTGCAGCCCAGACTGGTCTTGAACTCCCAATTCTCCTGCCTCGTTGGGTTCCTAAGTGATGGACTTACAGGTACACATAACCTTGATCACCATCCCCAATTCCCCAGACATCTTCCTGGGGTTCTATAATGCCAGTCCCAAAGTAAGGGCCTACCACATGTCCATATCAAGCAGGGTTGGCTCCTCCCCTCACGTAGATCGTCTGGAATTTATATATATTGCACAGGGTGGGGCTTGCTGGGGTGACTGCCTGAGCACGGGAAGCCAGTCCCATACCTGTCTCCACTGGAGGGGAAGTCACGCAGGGCTATTCACTTAGTCTTGGAGCCCACCCTGTCCAGCACCTGCTCCTGCACCACGCCCACCTTAGTTAGGATAGGGTCCCAGCTCCACCCTTCTGTGAGCTCTACTACGTCCTGATCCGACCCACCTTTGCAGTCAGCCTTCCTCCTTCCCCTTCTGTGTGGTGGCTTGCCTCTGAGCCTGTCAAGCCCTTGTGCCCGCCCCCTACACACACACACACACCCCTAAATCGCATGTCTATCCTGGGAAGCTGTCTCTTTCTCTCTCACGCAGACATATCCATTTCTTACCTGCCTCAGGCCCCGACCTGTCACACACCCACACTAACGAGGTACCCAGTGCGACTGAAGAATGGAAAACCGCGAACCAAGTCTCACACACAGCTCCGTGTGGCGGCAGTCGCTGTCGCAGACCTACCCCTTTGTCAGTTCCTAATAAAGTTGCCCCGCGCAGTCGAGGACACGCGTTCACAACGGCACGCACACGCCTTCCCAGGCAAGCTCCACGCACATGTAAACATCCACCTCGGCCACGCAGCTCGCTTTCAGCCCCCGGCATCCCCGGCCCACGCGCTGTGGAGACCCGCTGGACCTTTATGATGCGATTTATCTAAGGGTGTCACCCGCGCGCTTTCTCCTCCCTTGATTCGCCTCCCTGAACCTTCGCGCGCACACACGCACACGCCCCTCTGCCTAGTGGCCGCAGAATGATCACCTGTCACCTGTCACCTGGCGAGGGGTGGGGCGCGGGCACCTTGGTGCAGCGGCCCCACCGCCACCGTCCCCGAGAGCGCGCGTTGCACGGAGCATCCAGCTCCCTAGACACAGCGCCTGGGAGGGGGGGTCCCCGCTCCAGGCCCCGCGCCGCCACCTCCTCCCCGCGCGCGGCCGACCCTGCGCGCCCCACAGCCTTTGTTCTGCGGCGCTGCCAGCACGGGCCCTGTGCGCCCTGCGCCCTCGCGTCGCGGCCCGGCCCCACTCACCCGCGGCCAACAGCAACAGCAGCGGCGGCGGCAGTCGGGCGGCCCGCAGCGGCCGGGCCATGGTGCAGCGTCGCCGCCCGCAGCCGCAGCGCCGCGGCGCCCGGGCCGGCGTCGGGGGCGCGCAAAGCGAAGGCGGTGGCGCGCGCGCGCCCCGTTGGCCCGCACACCCGTCACTCATTCGCCCAGCCGCCCAATCGGTGCAGTGGACGGCCTGGGGGGCGGAGTCCTGCTTCGGAGTCTGGCTTCGCACCTGCACCTCCAGCCTTGCGCCCTTCGCCACCGGGTGTGTGTGGGGGCGGGGGGGGGACATCCCGGGAAGCGGGTCCCGCACCCTTTGTGCAGCAGACCAGGCAGCTGCAGCGAAGGAGAGAGGTCAGGATCAGCAGAGGTCTGCTGGGGCACGTGGTCTGAGGTCCTGAAGGCCAGGGAGGACCAGGCTTTGGTAGGGAACCTGGGCAAGAGCAGAACTCTGCCAGGTGTAATTTATTTATCTTCATTTTATGTGTATGTTTTGCCTGCATGTATGCATGTGCACCAAGTGCGTGCTTGATGTCCACGGATGGCTTTAATTACTATATATATGGGTGCTGAGAACTGAATCCCAGCCACTCATACATAACCTCTGAGCCACTACAACGCAGTTTAGACTCCAATTTCCAGTTGGCTCTCACAGCCTGAGCAAATTCGTGCCTGTCACCAGATATCTTGTGAGAGTCGCCTTTCTCTCTAGCCTGTGCTTTCCCTTGACTTCAAATTCACTCCTGCATCAAGCATGATGGAAGCAAATAAGACAGGCATTGCTCTTCCTCAGTCTCAGGAGAGCAGGGACATTCCTCAACATGTGGGACCAGAGCCTCAACTGTAGGAAAGCTGGTTAAGCACAAAGGGCACTGGGCAGCAGAGGGGACCTTCAGCCTACTTCTGTAGAGACATACTCATAGGATGAATGCATGTTAGATAAGCTGGCTTTGGGAGAAACCATTCTAGGTAGAGGGAGGCTCTGGCAATCTCCAAGATAGAAAGGTGCCCTGCTTCTTCTAGGAACAGTGAAAGCACCCATTGGAGCATAACTTCCAACACCCTTAATTTTGTGGGATTTTTATTTTATATCCAGTAAATTAGGAAAGCAGTTGTGCAAAGTAAATTGTAGACAGACATGGCAGCACATACATGAAATCCCAGCACTAGGGAGGATACAGGTTAAGACCAGGTCTGTCTCAGCTATATTAAGAGGAGAAGGGCACTGGAGAGCTGGCTCAGCAGTTTGCTACTCTTCCAGAGGACCCAAAATTTGGTTCCTAGCACCCACATTGCTGTTACCTATAACTTCAGTTCCAGGGAACCTGATGCCCTCTTCTGGCCTCTGTGGGCATCTGCACACACGGCATATATTCACACACACACACACACACACACACACACACACACACACACACACACACACAGAGAGAGAGAGAGAGAGAGAGAGAGAGAGAGAGAGAGAGAGAGAGAGAGAGAGAGAGAGAGAGAGAGAGAGAGAGAGAGACTGGAAATTAGCTTATTGGTTAGGAACACTTGCTGGCTCTTGCAGAGAACCTATGTCCTGTTCCCAGCACCCACATGGTGACATAGAACTAGTATTAACTCCAGGTCCAGGGGATTTGGTGCCCTCTTCTGGCCTCTGTGAGCACCATGCATGTACACGATACACAAACATTCAGGAAGATACTCATATACATAAAATCAAAACTAATACATTTAAAAACCAAAAATTGCCAGGCGATGGTGGTGCACGTCTTTAATCCCAGCACTCGGGAGGCAGAGGCAGGCAGATCTCTGTGAGTTCGAGACCAGCCTGGTCTACAAGAGCTAGTTCCAGGACAGGCTCCAAAGCTACACAGAAACCCTGTCTTGAAATACCAATAAATAAATAAATAAAAACCAAAAATCTTTTCTAAAAGATAAAAAATGTTATTTATATTTTTGTAGCCTTGACTGGCCCAGAGCTCCCCATGTAGTCCAGACTGGCCTTGAACTCACAAAGATCCATTTGCCTCCACCTCCTGAGTACTGAGATTAAAGGCTTGTACCATCATGTCCTGCCTATGCTGGATGTTTTCAAAAACTATATTCATTCCTCACTGCAGGGGGTGTCATTAGATAGATGTATTTGGATCTTCTAGTCTATTTAGAGAAATAGGATTTGGAAGGTACAGACAAGATATGAGCTCCAAGGGAAAGAAAAGAGTGGACATGGTCTGTCATATTCAGGGGAATGAGCATCATCACTGGGAAACAGTGCAGAAGACAGAGACGGGTGGCTTTTAGCAGTTCTGTAGTTTATCATTCAATGTGAGGACCCTGAACACAAGGAAGGAGTGGCTAGCCTAAGGCAAAGCAGCAACAATCAGAATACAGGACTGCAGGCCCTCTTACCCTTCACCTAGCTTGAGGCCAGCCTGACTGCACGGCCATTTGCTGGACAGTGAAGGTGGGTCAGGTCCTAGAGAATGAAGGATTATGGATGCCAGGATAAGGGTAAGGGGAGACTTGGTCTTGTAAGGAGCTCATTTCTAAAGTACGAGTCAGAGTCCGAGTAGCTCTCTGGATAAGCACTCGAGACAAAATAAACAAGCAAACCATCAATGACCAGGGAGGAAGTTGTTGCTGGTGTCCAGGGGTAGTGAAAGTGAAGTCAGTGGAACACTGAGATGGAACCCATAGGACCACACTGGCTAGTGTTTGTTGATTGATATTTTTGGTGTTTTACTCTTAAGCACAAGCTCAAGTTAGAGAAGAATGGGTGTGTAGTTTCTGTGCAAAGCCAGGCTACCCAGAGGACACAGGCATGGGATGATGGGCCTAAAATGAAATGTCCAGAAAGCTAATGGTCTTGTTTGAATCGTCTGAACCTCAAGGACATTGTTCTTACAGTGACCATTGTTCAGTGGGGGCAGTGTCCAGAAGAGTGGTTAGAGCGAGTACCTCATTTGGGAAAGAGATTAGACATGGCCAGTCAGCATCTCCCCTGACCTGGGCTCCTCATCACACCTCACCCTGTTATGGACAGTGTTGACCTGTGTCTCTTCCAGATCATTCTTGTTAAGTACAAAAACGGTCTAACATTTCCCATCTCTGGAAATACTAACCCCCGAGACAAGCTGGTACCCTGGGCAGAGATACCTGCTTCCCCTCCTGAGCATGAGGGGAAGATACATGCAGCATAGCCAGAGCTCTGCAGGAACACAACTGTGAGGAATACGAAAAGCAGCAAATGACAGGGACTAGGATGGCTCAGCAGTTAAGTGTTTGCTGTTCTGGAGAGCCACGTTCCTGACACCCATGTCCACTGAATACTGCCTGAAACTCCAGCTCCAGATCGGACACCCTCTGCTGGTCCCTATACATGTGTGTACACACATGGTATATATACACGAACATAAAAATTAATACTGTTAAAGGTATAAAAGCTGTCTTACTTAGGGTTTCTGTAGCTGTGATGAAACACCAGGACCACAGCAAGTTGGGGAGGGAAGGGTTTATTTCACTTCCACTTTCCATCAGTGTTCATCACTGAAGGAAGTCAGGACTAGAACTCAAACAAGGCAGGAAACCTGGAGGCAGGAGCTGATGCAAAAAGCCATGCAGGAGTGTTGCTTACTGGCTTGTCAGCCTGATTTCTTTTCCTTTTTTTTCTTTTTTCTTTTTGTTTTTTTCAAGACAGGGTTTTTCTGCGTAGCTTTGGAGCCTGTCCTAGAACTCACTCTGTAGGCCAGGCTGGCCTCACAGAGATCCACCTGCCTCTGCCTCCTGAGATGGGATTAAAGGCGTGCACCACCACTGCCAGGCTCAGCCTAACCCAGAACCACCTGTCCAGGAGTGGTCTCACCCACAACAGACTGGACCTGCCACATCAATCACTTATCAAGAAGCTGTCCTAGAACTCAGTCTGTAGATAGATCAGGCCGGCCTTGAACTCAAGAGATCTGCCTGCCTCTGCCTCCCAGTGCTAGGATTAAAGGTGGCACCACTATGCCCATCTTGCTATAATCCGGTTTTATGGAGGTGTTTCCTAAATTGAGGCTCCTTCCTTTCCAGTGACTCTAGCTTATGTCAAGTTGGCATAGAACTGGACAGCAGAGAAGCAAATGAGATTTAATCAGTGGAGGAAATCATGGAACCAACGGCATGTGCTTCTAAATAGCTCGAGTTATAGCACATCATAGCATAAACCTCAAGTCTTCTCAGAAATTAATGCTGTGAGAATGTTTTGTGTGGAAGTCTAGGGATGCAGCTGAAAGCTGGCAGAGATAGCACAACTGCAAATCCATGTATTTATTTTTTAAAAAAGGTGAAACGTGAAACTAGGCGTGGTGGCACACACCTTTAATCCCAGCACTTGGGTGGCAGAGGCAGAAGGATCTGAGTTCGAGGCCAGCCTGGTCTAGAGTGAGTTCCAGGACAGCCAAAGACAGAGATAACCTGTCTAGAAAAAAAAAAAAAGTCTTGTATGTGTGTAGGCCATAAGACAACCTGGAGGGTCACCCCTCAGGCACTGTCCTGTTTTTCATTTGGAGATGGGCTATTTCACTGGTCTGGAGCTGGCCACCGAGCCTGTCTGCCTCTCCAGTGCTGCGACAAACACCACCACAGTTGGCATTTTACATAGACTGAGAATGTAACTCATGTCCTTAGTGTTTCATAAACTGAGCCAACTGCCCCAGCTCCTAAAGGAATGCGCTGAAGTAAAATACATTTGGTGAAATTCATCCCAGTAGTAGAAAAGCTAAAGGAACCAGTGACGAGAACTCTGCCCCTCATAAGGTATTACAAAGTCTGTTTGGAAGCCAAGTGCCCACAAAAGCGTCTCCAGAGCAAAGCCCACGAGTATCCCAGTTCATTCTGTGCTAGTAAGCCCAGACACCAAGGCAGCAAAGAGAACTGCGGAGCAGAAGCCTGAGCCTGTCTCACAGCAGCCAAGCCTCACTTAAATCCCAGGAGGCCGCCTGCCGCCACTCATCCCAAGTGTTACTGTCACAGCAAGGCAGGGCTCAGCTCAGGGACATGACTGATAAGAGTATGAGAAAAAGACACAATTCTTACTCTCAGTTATGTGATTAAACTTGGCATCGCTTTTAAAAAACAAACAAACAAACAGAACTCTTGCAAGGAAATGAATTAAGAGGAAACTTCTATGATCCAAAAGAGGATATCCCAGAAACCCACAATCAATAACCAGACCTCATGGTACATTACAAGTGTTCCTTGATAGATCAAGTGAGGAGCAGAAAAAGAGCAGTGCTAAGACTCAAAATGCTGAACATCCGGTAATAGCTAACCTGATAAAGAAAACAGGTGAAATTAATGGGAAAACTCCTGAGTCTGCTGAGTTCGAGGTTGGACAGAAGATGACAGCCTGCCCAACGGGAAGTACCACGCAGGAGGCATGCGTATGGCTCAGCGCAGCTCTTGCAGGACACAAGCAGGGCTCTGGCTCTTGTGCTGATACTGCTTAAAAAGATAAGCCATTGTCTTAAATAGTGCAATTAAAAGCCAGAACGAAGCAAGCCAGACCTGTAGAATCTATATGCAGAAGGCTCTGCAGCTAAGAACCAGGAAGAATGGATAAACATGCATCTTGTCTGGACAAAAGAACTCATTACTATAATGATGTTAGGTCTGTGTGTTGTACCTAACAGTTGTGTCTTGTGTTGGTCAACTTTCTGTTACTGTGACCCAGTAGCAGAGATAATCAGCTAATAAGGAGGTAAAGTTTAGGGTTCATTCCAAAGATTCACCCATGGCCTGTTGACTCAAAATGTACTGAGACAGAACTTCATAGTGGCAGACTTGCTAACAGCATAGTGGTCTGAAAACAGAAAGATGTGCCAGGGTCCAATAGCCTCACTTCCTCCCACCAGGCTCCAACCTGGTCAACTGGCAATGAGTCAGACTGGTGGTACACCTTTAATTCCATGAGGCAGAGGCAAGTGGATCTCCAAGTTGAGTTCCAGCCCAGCCAGGTTTACATGGTGAGGCCTTGAATTAAAAACAACGAACTCACATTAGCAATGACCCTTAAGGAGACATTTAAAACCCAAAGTACAGGGAACATCCATAAAGTGGATCTAGCTGGGCGGTGGTGGTGCACGCCTTTAATCCCAGCACTTGGGAGGCAGAGGCAGGTGGATCTCTGTGAGTTCGAGACCAACCTAGTCTACAAGAGCTAGTTCCAGGACAGGCTCCAAAGCTACAGAGAAACCCTCTTGTTGAAACTCAGGGCAGGCAGAAAAGACTTCAAAAGAGCCCAGGAAAGCCTGGAAAGCCACATGAAACCAGAATCAAAATAACAGCAGTATTTAGATTGTATTCAACTTTATTAAAAATAAACTACAGAAGCAAAAACCTGTACAAAAAGTGAATGAAGGCACTGGTTAGCAGGGAAGAAATAGGTTCAGAGTGGTGACCAGCAAGTGCTGCACTGTCACAGGAGCACAGGCTCCAAGAATGATCTGGAGAAGTTTGCAAATACCTGTAAGTTGCTCTTAGGCTAAAGGGGACAAACTCATGCCAAAGCAGCAATAGTTCTGGTCAAGACCATCACCTGAACACACCCCATCCTCCTGAACACCAGCTATGAGGCACTCTGGGAGGCTGCCAAGCTTTGGGCAGAGGGCTCTGCCAAGAAGAGCTCTCTTGAGGTGATCAGAAGAATAGTCATTTTACACCATAGCCTGTGCCCAGAGGCTCATGGGTAAAGTTGTGTATCTAGCTATCATCACAACGTCATAGAGCACTGAGCCCCTGGTGGAAGTGGGCTTTGTGTCTGCAGCGTGGCTGCTGAGCCGTGTCCAGACACAGGGTCGGTGCTGGCCTCAGAACTGCTGCAGGATCATCTTGCGTTTCAGGTCACGGCTGAACTTGTTGATCCTGAAGAGCTCGCTGTCGTAGAAGGCGGAGAGGTTGTGGATATTGATCTGCCTGGCCTGGAGAAAGGGCATCGGAGCCATTTAGCAGGGGAAGATGCCAGGCCTCGCCTCAGGAAGGCCTAGGCTGGTTCAGAGCTCCAAAGGCATTCGAACAAGGCTGCTGGAACCTGTTCCCCTGTGCCCATCTGTAGCTTATCTGCCTGTTACCTGGTGGCACACCAAAGATGGCAGCAAGCTCTCCAGAGCAACAAGGCCTGGCCTTCCCCTGTTGTTACTAACCTTGTCCATCAAGTCCTTCTCAGGAATTTCAATGGTGTCCTGCTGGGCCCCAAAGCGGTTACGTTGATATGTCACCTGCTCAGCCACCAGCTGCTTCAATATGAAGAGTAGAAGCTCATTGTTATCTCGCCGGAAGGAGAGGTACCGGGCAAAGGTCTGCAGGAAGAGGGCAGAGGTCAGAAGCCAGCTCACTTGCGGGTCAGGTCAGGCCACCTTCATGGCTTGAGCCACCAGGGCAGGGGCTCCTTCTTGCTATACTAGGCCGCAACTAACCAAGACTCCAGGCCAGAGCCTCCCAATCCCTAAAACAGGCTAGTAACCTAGTCTCAGCCACACCCACCTTGCGCATGCTCCGCATGACGCTGAACTTCTGAGTGTCAATGAAACTCTCCAGCATCACACGGATGGCCATGTTGACGTCATCTTCCATCACGTAGTCCCGCAGGTGCATGCGTGCATGGGCCTCTGCCATGCGGATCATGGACTCAATGTGGCGCACTGTGATGGGGATACTGCCCGTTGCCTACAGAGAACAGTGTGGTGCCTTCCTCAGGAGGAGAGAGGCAGAACGACTAGGGGCAAATGCTAGGCAGCCAAAGCCAAGGTGCCCAGTGTAGCAAGCAACTACAGATGAGCTCAGCTCCAATGTCTGTGCAAAAACAGGCGCTATAGTCACCACTAGTGCCACTGGTTATTCTGCCCGTATCTAGTTTCTATCCCTCTGGTCTGTTACACCTGCACTAGCTTACACTGAACATAATGTGATCCAGAACAATAAGAAGTCATCATTTCTGTAAGAACCAATGCTCTGAAGACAGTGGGTAACATTAAAATGGAAAAGACAAAACAAACTCCCAAACAAACAAAAAAACCCAGCTGCTGTCTTGGTTAGGTGTGTTAAGACAGTCAGTGACCTTGCATTTCCTTACCAATAGAGAAAACTCAAACCAGCTCATGTTGATTTGGGCGAGGTTTATGTTAATACAGAACTTAAGCAATCAAAGACCCTGACCCTCTTGCACACAATTAATGTTCACCTGTAACCCAATGACTAAGATATAGAAGGCCATTTTTTTTTTCAGTTTTGGGGATGGAACCAGGGTCCTATCCATACAAGGTAGGCACTCACCAGAGAGCAATGCCAAGCCCCAGAGGTTCTTCCTTCATATTGCTAGTCTGACCCTACCTGTGTCTGGATCAGAAAGCCAGCACAGTGCCCTCCAACTCACCATGGATTCCTTCCTCAGGTCACTGTACATCCTGGCCACTTTGTCCTGGTCCATCTGGTTAAGCTTTGGGTGGACTCTCTCCTTGGCATAGATGATATACTTCTTCAGGACCTCCTGAGGTAGGGGTTCTACACCGTACGTGTTGGGCATGGCTGGCTCTGAGGTGCTGCCATTGCTAAGTCCCTCATCCTTCTTGTTGCTGGGGTGGTGTCTGACATGGCTACCAACCACAAAGCGGGCCAGCATCTCATCCTAAGACAAGAGATGTGGGGTGGGGTGCAATATAAGGGTAGGAACAGGAAGACAGGAAAAGCTACACACAGCAAGGAGACTAAGTGACTGTCACACATGTTTGAGGCTAGGCAAGCTCACGAGCATGGAGGGCAGGAGATATATGTGCACAGAAGACAATCCCAGGTACTCAGGAGCTGAGACAGGAGGATTTCTTTCTTTCTTTCTGGTTTTTCGAGGCAGGGTTTCCCTGTGTAACAGTCCTAGCTGTCCTGGAACTAGCTCTTGTAGACCAGGTGGCCTCAAATTCACCTGCCTCTGCCTCCCGGGTGCTGGGATTAAAGGCATGCACCACCACTGCCCGGGCACCAGAGGATTTCTTGAACCCAGGAGTTGAGACCCTGTCTGAACAACCAAACACAGAAATAATGGAAAGTAACAAGTTAAGGAAAGAAAAAATTGGGTAAAGGAGTGGCCAAGACGCCTCTCGCCATAAGGGCAAACTAAGGCACCTGGTGACGGTGGTGAGAGGCTCTCCAAGAGAAAGAGCAATTAAAGCCCAGGGCTGCCTTTCTGAGGGAGAGCAGGCACATGGGTTCATTTAGCATGAAGACAGCAGCTGCAGAGCTGGCAAGGGTAGAGCTGGATGCTATCCCCTACCCAGCAGGTGCAGGGAGGATGTGGAACACATGGTGGCCACACAAAGCAGGGATTCTGTGGGGAGGACAGGTGCCATGCAATCTACTCTTTTAACTGGCAGGCAAATAAGCAACCAGTGAAGGCAACAGCAGCCCTTGGGTCAGAGGGCAGAGCTAAAGGAAGGGATATAGGTCAGGGTATGGTCTGTGATTAGACGGCCAGGGAGGGACTGGGGAAGCCCTAAGAGGGCAGGATGACACTTGGATATGAGGCAATGTCCATACGGTGCCATCCCCATGTCCAGTACACAGTACAGCCCAAGTTTCAGGTAATGGCCCCAAACCTACAGGTGGAACCAGGGATGTGGGGTGTACCTGAACTGGATCAACAGTGTCCCTCACCACACACAGGACATCAAAGCGGGAAATGATGGGCTCTGTGAGGTCGACATTCTCTGAGAAGGTCAGTGAAGGGTCATAGCGGCCCCCTGAAACACAGAGGCAAGCTGTCAGTCAGCACATTCATCCACCCACCCTCCCTGTGGAAACTTTTCCAGGACCAGAGTGCCTCCCAGGCAGAGGTGGGGGAAAGAGGAAGGAACCAGAGACATTGCCCGACTCCCTTAGAACCAGAGCTACTCCAAAGCAAAGCCCCAGTATGATCAGAGGAAGATAAAGGGGATCTTGGGTGCTAACCACCTATCATTTGGACAAAGTATCGACAACACCCAAGGATAGCGCAGGAGCAACTGCACCATCACTGTGGGGTCCCAAGTCCTTCCCCCGTTCCCATCTGGCAGGATTTATGGACTGAGTCTGCTGCCATCCTCAGGTCTGCATGCTGCATCCATAGCAGCATACCTATGGGGTTGGCAGCAGCGATGACAGTGCAGCGGGCCTGCAGCGAGGTGACGATGCCGGCTTTGGAGATGGAGATGCTTTGCTGTTCCATGGCCTCGTGGATGCTGGTCCTGTCTTGGTCATTCATCTACACAACACACAGAGTATCACAGGAGGCCTCACCACTCTCTAATAAAGCCCTCCACTACTGAGAGCTCAGTCCCAAGCCCAGAGACCTACCTTGTCAAACTCATCAATGAGACACACGCCACGGTCGGCCAGGACCAGGGCTCCAGCCTCTAAGGTCCACTCCCTGCTGACAGGATGCCGTTGAACATATGCAGTGAGACCCACAGCCGATGCACCCTGGCCAGTGGTGAAGATGGCACGGCTAGATACTTTCTCGATATACTTGAGGAACTGAGACTTTGCTGTGCCAGGGTCCCCACACAAGAGCACGTTAATGTCACCTCGAACCTTGTGCTTTCCTCCTGCAGGAGGAGGCAGGGATGGAGATAGATGGTATGTGAGTAGGCAGGAAGGAGGGCCAGAGGACAGGCTGGATCCCTGCCCCCCACCTGCTCCTTAGTAAAGCAAAGATAGGTCTGTGCAGTGGGTACCCAGCCTCAGGACCCTAGTAAGCTTAGTCCAAAGGAATGATCTATGAAGCTTTGGGATACAACCAAACTAGGACACACATCATGAAACCCTGAGTGTGCCCTGCACGCCTGAAAGGGCAGTGACGTCACAACCCGGGATTAGATCACAGACATTCAGCAGAGATATATCCTATTGGACCAGGGTGAGCACAGAGGCCACACTCACTGCAGTCTCTCCTGCGACTTAATCAGGCCATGCAGTACTCTTGTTAACTCTAATGTTTAAAAACAAAACAAAGGTCCTATAATCCCTTCAGGGAGAGCTGGCAAGCGGGGCTCACCTGGGTTCTTGGGCTCCCCTCCAAACAGGGCCAGAGCCAGGCCTCTCTTGATGTCTTCGTGCCCATAGATGGAGGGCGCAATGCTGGCAAAGATCTGAGGAATGGAGGGAGACCCATGAGACTAGAACCTAGCAGGCAGATTAGAAACTTAAGTTCCTGCCTTGGCGTCTCTCAGTGGTGGACTATCACCAGTGAGTGAAGAGTCAAACAAACCCTTTCCTCCCCAAGCTGCTTTTGGTCATGGTCTGGATATAGCAAGCAAACCAGGACAGATTCTTCCCTTTACAGCACAGATATAACCATAAATAAAACCTGTCTGAGAGGCCCAAAGCAGCAAGGCTGGCCGTGACGGACAGCTATGGCAGCAGAGCAGTGGACAGTGCTGTTATCCCTAGAAGCACGAATTGAAAAACAGAGTTTCCAGTACAACCCTATATGGGGACCCTTGAAGAGGTAATTAGGCCGGCAGGGCTCAGTACCATACACAGTAGTCTCCAGTAAAAGAACTGAGCCTCTGCCCTTCTGGCACATGGAATCTTCTGCCATACCATGAAAGCCCTTGCCCCAAGTGGACCCTCAACCTTGGACTTCCAGCCTCCAAAGGCAGAGCCAGGGTTGCTGCTGTCCCCAATGTCAGTTTATGGTTCCCCTGCAGGGTGCAGCCCCCTGCCCTGGCCCCCACCAATGCCAATATTCAGAGAGCCAACCTAGGGGGTAGACTGCCTGGTTCCCAGAGATTCCAGGTATAGCCCTGCCAAGCCACCTGCCTTCTCTCCAATCTGCTGGTCTTTGGAAAGGCTGGTGATCATCTTCACATCCTCATCAGTCAGCTCACCAATGGCCACCTTGTTGTCCTTCTTGGCAACGTGGTTGGCCAAGATGACGGTGGCAAAAACTGGAAATCCATTGGCGGTATTAAGCGAGCCATCATAGTTATTGTGGTAAATGCCAGTCAGCTCCTGGGAGGGGGGGGTCACATGTCAGAGGGTACAACTTGGTGTCCCCATAGTAGGGTCTACAGCTACGCTGCAGACAAAATGAACAACCCAGGAAGTAGAAAAACACAAGGAGCTCTGTCCCGCTGTTGTTTCACATGAGGGGTGGGGGAGGGGGATATGCATTAAAGATTTCATCCTCAGTTTGACACAAGCACAAAATACTGGTGAGGTCATTTAGGGTGTGTCCTTAGGAGGGGATACTTAGACCCTGACACAGTGTTCTCTTTCTGGACCCATGAAGTGGGCAACCACATCCTCCCCACCTCACACTCTTGCCACAATGCACTGTGCAGCTACATCCACAGCTACAGGCCCAAAGACCTTGGACTAAAGCTCTGGCACTGATCCAGGATAAACGTCCCCTCCTCTAAGCTGACAGCACCTCTACGGTATTGTCACAGAAATTCTGAGTAACACCCGCCACTCTGACGGGAGAAAAGGTCTCCTCCTGACTCAAGAGCTAGTGCCAGGCTGAGCCCCCTTGGACACCTGACCCCACTCTCATTGGCCACAACAAGTCTCACCAGTTCTTAGCAACATTCACTCACTATCTCGTCTCCCGGCTTGCAGCTGTCCACCAGATCAGCAAGGAGAATAGCATCCTTGGAGCGAGGCAGCCGGCCAGCTGCCACCTTGCCGGGACTCTCCTGGATGCGGATACGCTGGTAGTTCTGATAGATGGTCTGCACGGGACAGAAAAGATCACGGTCCTACACGGCCAACTGCTCTCCTCCAAGCACAGCCTTCCCGTGTGCTCCAACATGACTGTGGCCCCCACAGGAGTCACAGACACCAAGGGCAGGCTAACTGTGATCCAGTGAACCTCTTCATCTGCCACCATCCCTGGGCAGTGTCTTCCTCATGGACTCTCGCCTCTGCTCCTACCCTGGAGCCTAGATTCACCTGTGTCCACACACTAGCCCAGTCACAGTAGTGTGATCCTTGGCAGGTGGTGCTGAGCTCTAAGCACGACCTTATGAGAACCAGGTGGGCCATGTGTACGAGCACTTACCGCAGCACCCACAACAAACAGCAAAGCAGGACCACACGGTGGAGAGTTGGGCCACATGCTGTAACATTCCACTAGTTCAATTACAGTCCAGAAGAGAGAAAACATGCTACAGTCTGGGCTGCAAATGTCCCCCATAGACTATTTGTGGAAGGCATTGCTCTTTAGCCCGTGTGTGAGGCCTTAGGTCACGTCACAGGGGCATGCCCTTGAAGGGACTGTGGGATACTGGCTGGTCTCTTGTTCTCTTTTGTGTCTCTGATGTAAGGTGAACAGCTTACTGGACCACATCACTGCCCCAAAGCTATGGGGGTCAACTGACCCAAATCATGACTCTGATTCTTAAAGTCAATTACATCAGGTGTTTAGTTACAGGAACCCAGAGCTGACTGATACACAAGACACGGGAGCTAAAAGGACACACTGTCAGGGTCATGGTGGTGTACACCTTTAGGCCCAGAACTCAGAAGTAAAGACAGGTAGATATCTGTGGATTCGAGGCCAGCCAGGACTACATAGTATGCCCCTGTCCCAATTTAAAAAAAAAAAAAAAAGCACACAATCACATCTATATGCTTGCCTGATCCATAGGACACCGCTGAGTGGGTGACCTTAGCCATTCAAGTCTCTGAACACCTGTTATTCCACAATATGAGAACCGTGGGACCCTCCCTCCCAGAATGTCATAAAGACTAAGACCCAAGTAACACAGAAGGCAGTCAGCAAGTCCAGCACACACTTGACCCCACCTGTTAATCCCAACTAGTACAGCTAAGTGTCAGGGGGTGGGGGGCGCACGCAGCATCCAAGCTTGACATAGCTAAGAGGGGCTGCAAAGGCTAGAGAGGCACAGCTAAGTGCAGCTTTGGAGCAGGGTCACCCTGTACAGCAGACTTGGACTTGAACACTGTCACTGACAACTTCACCAGGCAGCCCTAAAGACAGCCCAGAACTATACCAAGTGTGAAGAGTGCTAGTGTTCTTAGGAGCCAGGCAGTGAGGGGCAGCAGCGATCCCCAGCTGCAGATGAAGACAAGCAAGGCATGCTGTACCCAAGATCTCAGAGCCCAGAGGTACATGAGTCTCCCAAGCAGGCTTCTGCAGCATCCAAGGTGATTATAACACCGGAGACTCCCACAAAAGTCTCCAGGAGCCTGGCAGACCCTACCAACAAGTCAACAGGTGGTCCATGTGATGGGCAAGGAGATACTCTATTGGGGTGAACTGGAAGAAAACTGGGCTCTGTTTGCCCTTGTCTTTAGAGACCACAAATATGGACATACCAAACAGGATCACCTAGCTTCAAACATATGGAATTCTTGAAGACACAGGGCCAATCTGGTTAATTCTGCCATGTCTAACTGCCTTAAGGTCTCCTGGCCCGGAAGACGGGTTAGGCCTGCACACCAAGGATAATGTGACAGGTTTGGGTTACTCACCTCCTCCATGTTGATCTCAAAGGGCCCAGCTGACTGGCACTCAGGGCAGGAGCCAGGCTTCACCTCCTGGTTCTGAGATTGGCAAAAAGGCCCCAGTACAAAGTTGCACTTGGTACAGTTATACTTGACCATGCTGAGCTGGGGCAGGACTCCAGTGCAGCTGGTTACCACGCCGCTGGTACGGATCAGCTGGTTCAGGTGTAGCTGCCTGAGTGTGGAAGGTAGTAAGCACATCAGAGGCTGTGGGGTACTCCCTACCCTACTCTGGACAAGGCTCTGCTCCCTCTCCCCGTGTTGTGGAATAATCTTTTTGTACACTGTGAAGATGTGTCTTTGACAAGCTGTCTTCTGATTGGTTTAATAAAGAGCTGGATAGCCAATAGCTAGGCAGGAAGAGGTTAGGTGGGACTTCTGTGCAGAGAGAAAAGAAGGGGAGGCACACGCACACGCACACGCGCACACACACACACGAGGAGACGGAGAGGAAACAGGACATGCAAAAGGAGAGGTAAAAGCCACAAGCCATGTGGCAGCATGTAGATTAATATAAATGGGCTAATTTAAGATATAAGAATTGGTTAGAAATAAGGCTAAGGCCCATCTTTCATAATTAATAATACATCTCCGTGTCATTATTTGTGCAGCCCCAACAAGAAAGTAGTGCACCCAACGAGAGGCACAAGATGAGGCCGTCAGATGTAATGATTACCTAATTTGTTCCAGTATAATTAAAAACTCGGGAGTCAGAAATTGAGAAAAAGACCTGAAAAGTCCAAGGAAAGTGAAGCAACTGGCTGACCCTCATCCATGTTCTTTCCAAACCACCAGACCTGGAAATTTCCTGGAACTCCTCCCTCCTCTCTTCCTGTCTTCCCTAGTCGCTTTCCTAAGTCCTCTGAGAACTTTATAGCTAATCCTGGTCAGCCAGCTGCTTTACTGGCACAGTGAACTGGCTGTACAGACAATTCTCGTGCAATGCCCCGCTCACCTCAGTGAACGCAACTCTTCCACCAGAGGCAGGTGGGAAATGCGCACATGGATGTGGTTGGTGATGCGGTCGTATTTAGGGTACATGGCTAGCACCACCTCCAGGGCAGCTTCATCAAAGATCTGCAGCAGCTCGGCCGGTGCCTCGGGTAGGAAGTATGCCAACACATGTTCCCGGGCTGCCAGGTCTTCATAATTCACCACCAAGCTCTCGCGGTTCTCTACGGAGGATGGTGGGTGGGAGTGATGATATAGCCAGAGGCCATGAAGGTAGCTAACATCTTAGAACCCTGCCGGCCAAAGCCTCTCTACCTAAACCAAACCTGAGTAGGACAGAAAGTCCAGCTTGTAGCCTAGACCCACTACCTGTGGCTGTGTAACAGAAATCCAAGCGATACATTAACAATATGCATATCTCTGGGGATGTCATATCCAAGAGGAAGACAGCCCTTGGGCTCCAGAAAGAGTGTCATAGGCCATGGAAAAAACCTACAGAAAAACTATAGCTATTTCTGGAAGGGTTACCATAGCCCCAAACTGTCATAGCCTCTAAAGCAACTGCTGTCACACAGAAATGCTTATCACTTTTGGATCAAAGTTGTAATGCACAGGGTGGAGAGCAGGTCAGTGGCAGAACACATTTAGAATGTGCTAGGCCCTGGGTTTGACCTGACAATGCAAAACACCCAACAACAACAAAACAAACGAAAAAATAAAAACCAACCCCCCTAAATAAACATAAACACACACACACAAAACAACAACAACAACAACACCCAGGGTATTAATACATTTTTAAACAGCCCAGGTCTGGTGTAGATACAAGAAACCCTGGGTTCCTCAAAAAAGATGCCTCCAATTTTGTCCGTGTCACCAAAATTCCTGTGCATAATGTGTTTAATGTGCTACAAGGCCAACAGGAGCAGCCCCCACGGCACCTTAACCCCTCAGTGCTGTCACCCCAGCCTACTAGGAACACACCTTTGCACATGTCACTGATGCGCTCCTTGAAGACGTTGTGGCCGTGGCTGTCCACGTGGGTACGCAGGAAGTTCTTGAAGCGGTGGTGGATCTCCAGCCTGGGTCCCGCCATGCTCACCCACTCACGAACCGAGTGCCCCTTCAGGTCCTCCAGGTTTTCAATGCTCTCGATCATCTCCTCATCCTCCTCACCATCCTCTGTGGCACGCTCCACCTGGCGGCGCTTACGGGCAGGCCGCTCCTCATCTTCCTCGTCACTGTCTTGGAGAGCAAGGCAGTCCTGTAAGCAAGTTTCTCCCAGCATCCTCTGCACAACACTTGCCACCCATGCCTTCCCCGCTTCCCGAGGCTCTGAAGGTCCAAGTGGCCCCTTTGGGATGCCCACTACACGTACCATACAACAGCCCCCGGCGCATGCGGCCCAGGCCTCTGCCGGCCTCACGGTCCCTTTGCCTCATGGCCCGCTCTGCTGCCTCCCTCTGACTGGCTGTCAGCTCCTCCACGTCCTCATCATCCAGGGCCAATCCCTCTGCCTCGTAGACGTCAAGCTCAGGAATGGGACGGTAGTCTCTGAAAGACGCCAACAACAGACACTGAGTCCACAAACAGTCCCCCGAGAATGGGGTCTGCTATACAGGTTACAAGGCCCTAGCTGGACAGCTGCAAACAAAAAGCTGGAAGTTTGAAGAACATTATTTGGGGACTCCATCAAGAAGGCACAAGCTTCTAGGATGCAAAGGGGGTCCATCTGTGTGCATGAGGTACAGCCATGAGATTCAGACATGTGAATCTGGGCAGAACAAGTCCCACATCCACAGCACCACCTGCTGGTGGTGCATGATGGACAAGGCCAGTGCTTCCCCTAATGCAGTCTCTTCCCCAAGGCACTGCCCAGCTTGGTCTTGAAAACATTACCAAGGAAAGAATCAAATGAGGTCATTTCAAAATCTCTAACTGGCACCACTTTCATCAGAAACTAGAAAGCATGAACTGTCATTGCCAGGATGAAACTAGGGACTTATGACAGGGCAGAAACTAGGAAAGCCCAATAAACACAATAGAATACGGGTTTTGGATAACAAATGTGGGAGAATCTCTAAAATCCAGGACCCCAGTGGAAATGCAAGGCACAAACTAGCTAATCATACACATATGGGGCTAGAGACAGCTCAACAGTTAAGAGCACATACTATTCTTTTTTTTTTTTCTTTTCGAGACAGGATTTCTCTGTGCAACCCTGGCTACCCTAGAACTCAGAGATCCACCTGAGTCTGCCTTCCAAGTACTGGGTTTAAAGGCATGCATCATCACCGCCCAGCTCACAAACTGCTCTAGTAGAGGACCAAGCACTTACAAGGCACAGATATACCTGAACACATAAAAACAGAAATTAAAGTGCAGGCGGAGACTGCTCGTTCGTTTCCAGCTGCTCTGACACAAATAATCACACAGAAACTGTATTAATTACAACACTGCTTGGCCTATGAGCTCTGGCTTCTTTTAAAGTAATTCTTACATCTTATATTAACCCATTTCTATTAGTCTGTGTATTGCCACGAGGTTACTGGCCTACCAGTAAGGGTCTGGCTGGCATCTTTCTCCTTCAGCAGCTACGTGGTGTCTCTTTGACTTGGCCTACACACTCTATCTCTGTTCTGATTTCCTGCCTGGCTTTGCTCTGCTAAGCCATTGGCAGAAACAGCTTTATTCATTAACCAATGTTAATGAAACATATTCACAGCATACAAAGGAGACTCCCACATCATTAAGGAGCTGAAAAGATGGCTCAGAGGTTAAGAGCACTGGCCGCTCTTCCAGAGGACCTGGTTTCATTCCCAGCACCCACAAGGCCGCTCACAATTCTCCAGTTCCAGGGGATCTGATGCCTTCCTTTGGTTTTTGAAGCCACCATGTGGTGTACAGACATACATGCCGGCAAAACACCCACATACATAGAATAACTTTTTGAGTTAAAAAAAAAAAAAAGAAAACCTCTTTGCCAGGTGTAATAGTGCACACCTTCACCTTTTTACCCCCAGTCCCAGGAAACAGTCAGACGTATTTCTGAGAGTTTGAGGACAGTCAAGGATACATAGTGAAAGCCAAACTCTAAAAATTAACATCAATATGAGAACAGGACAGGACACATGGGTGAGAAGAAAAGATCTCATGAGTTAAAATTAAGGACATTCTGAAGAAAAACTACAATTCCTTCCGAAGGCTAGGAAAACAATGAAACTCTAGTAAATGGGTTAGGGGTCTCCCAGGGTGGCCAGTGAATAAACACAGCGACACAGTCGGTCATTTATTAGCCTTAAAACAGAGGGTGCTCTGACAGGTGCTGCAGCATGGATGATCTTGAGGATCTCACAGCCAATGGATTAAGTCCATTACAGCACCGTGGTCCACAGAGGGGTCAGACTCAAAGACAGAAATGCGATGTGTGTGTGTGTTGTGTGTGTGTATGACGGGGGGGGGGTGACGACAGAGTCATAACTGTAACTCCAGTTCCAGGGGACCTGACATCTTCACACAGACATACACGCAGGCAAAACACCAATGTACATACAATTAAAAAGTCATTTTAAAAATTTCAAGAAGAAAAAAAATGGAATTAGAGGAAGCTAAGACCTTAACACCAGGAAGGCTTTGGAGAGCAGATGCCAATGGGTCCAGGGGTTATACCCTCCCTGAGCCTTCCCCAAACCCAGTCAGACTGCTGCCTGAAAAGCTCACACCCACTGGCTCAACCATCAAGCATCTCTTTCCAGGTGATTGGGTACTCAAAGGAAGTACTGTCTATCACAGAGTGGCAGCTTCTCCCTGTGGTGCAGGAGTCCCAGAGTGCCATCTCATCTGTGAGTGGGTAACCTGACTCCACAGGCTTATGCCACCACCGCCCGGCTAAAAATCTTTTATGTTTCATATGCATAGGTCTGTATGAGGCTGTTGGACCTCCTGAAACAGGAGTTACAGACAGTTGTGAGCTGCCATGTTAGTGCTGGGAATTGAACCCAGATCCTCTGAAAGAGCAGCCAGTGTTCTTAACTGCTGAGCCATCTCTCCAGCCCCACTTATACATTTTTTTTTAAAAGACTGAACTTTGGCCGGGCGGTGGTGGTGCACACCTTTAATCCCAGCACTCTGGAGGCAGAGGGAGGTGGATCTCTGTGAGTTCGAGGCCAGCCTGGTCTACAAGAGCTAGTTCCATGACAGGCTCCAAAGCCACAAAGAAACCCTGTCTCGAAAAACAAAAAAACAAAACAAAACAAAGACTGAACTTTGACAACACTGTGCTGAGTGAAATGTTGGCACAAAAGGAGAAATACCATATGACTTCAGCTCTGGTCAAATGCTCAGAACTGGCAGAGCTAAGGAGATTAAGAGTAGACAGCTGGGTAGCTGTGGTGGGAGTGGGAAATGGGATCCACAGGCAGGAGGGACCCTAGTGGGGCAATAGAAATGGTGCTCAGAAAGTCTGCGCTGACCATCCCTGCGCTGTACTCTTAGAAGGATAAGGCTTCAGTGAGCTCCTTTCCACATAAATCCTAACTACACCAGATAGTCTTCAGACACCCTCCCCTCTCTTTAAAGAGGTATAAACACAAGAGTGAAGACAGACAGGGAGGGAGCACAGGAGGCCCCACGTGAGCAGCTGGGCAGCGAAGTCCTGGACCTGAGTCCAGGATCACCTGTATCAATTCCTCCCCTAGCTGGACACAATACACACCTAGTCTCATGTAACCAGTCTGGCAGTGCTTAAGGCAAAGAACTGAATGGTGCAGAAGGCCCCTGGCCGTCTCTCTGATGGCTCACACCCCACAGATATCCCCCCACAGAAAGGCACAAAAGGAGGGTGCCACAAGGCTCCTAGGTGCTCACACACCTGGTACCCAATCCCAGCTGTACTTGCTGGTAAGGCTGAAGTAGGGATCTACCTGTACTGCCTGGCAAAGCTTACACCCCGCTTCCTAGCAGTCAGCCCCCACCTTTGGTAAGTCTGCTTGGAAGCCTGAACATTTCTGACCCAGGGCCTGATGCATGCTGGGTCCAAGTTTGCTAACCAAATCTTAGCCTTCATTTTCTGAAGCACCAGGCAACGTGTTAGGAAAGGCAGAGAGAAAACTCTTGCAGTCCACTCCCCAGCCCTCTGGGCTGGCATGCCTCATCAGATCAGTTCCTATGGGCCCCCATCTCCTGAGCTGGGGCCTGTCCCGGCCATAGGGTCTAGCCTGAGCTGTAATTAGTGAGCTAAGTGGATCTTCACAGTGGCTGGCGAAACATCTTTCTCCCTGATCTGAACCATGCCACATGCAAAGGCAAAATTCACTCTCAAGGGTGCCCAAGTCCAGGCCACCAAACACAAGGGTCTTTCTGCTAAGCCACCTGCTAACCATGACTTAGACTGAAAATACCTCTCCATGCCATCACCAATGAGTTCCTCGCCATCCTCTTCTTCCTCAACGGGCCCCTCGGTGCCCAGCAGCCCCTCAGACTCATCCTCAAACGGGGGGAGATCTCTGCCAGGGCTGGAGGTAAGGGCATCAGCACGTCTGGAGCTGCGGCCTGGGCTGGAGGTGAGGGGATCACTGACCCGACGACGCTGTCGGGCAGGGCTAGATGCTGCTGAGAAGGACTCAGAAGACTCCTGCAAGAGAGGGTACCATCAGATACTGGCCTGGTTCCCATGGAGCCTTCCCCACCAGCTAGCTGTCACCTGTCCACCAGGCACTGTTCAAGACTCTCTGCCTGTAAGGATCTGGGCTGAGCCAAGAGCCATTGCCTTACATACTGGGTCAGTCAATTCATCCCACATCTCTCTTATGAAAAACCAAGGGGGTTGTGCAGTTATTTGTTTGTTGTTGTTTTTAAGCCATTTATCACCTACTTTGGCTCTTAAATGAGCACCCCACTCATGCCAACAGCCACAATATGCTGGGTGCTGGGACAAGGAACACGATTCTTGAACGGAAGGAAAGGTCAGCTCTTTACCCTTTAACAAGTCAGAGAGTCATGAGAAGGCGAACACTAAGAGCAGGGAGGTCGGGTCTAACGTCAGGTATGTAATCCCGAATACTCAGAAATTGAGACCTGAGGATCCCCAAGTTCAAAGCTAACCCGCACTACAGAGTGAATTGAAGATCAGCCTGAATGGCTTAGTGAGACCCCTTTTTTTTTTTTTTTTTTTTTTGGTTTTTCGAGACAGGGTTTCTCTGTGTAACAGCCCTGGCTGTCCTGGAACTTGCACTGTAGGCTGGCCCCAAACTCAGAGATCCGCCTGCCTTTGCCTCTCGAATGCTGGGATTAAAGACGTGCGCCACCACCGCACCGCTGTGAAACCCTTTCTCAAAACAAGCGGGTCGGGGTGCATGTAGCTATGTGGTGGCGCTCCTTCCATTCCCTGCACCCTCACCACCCAAAGTACACGGAGAGCCGGGGCCCAGGGACACACGAGGAGCGCAGACACGATCCGTCCCGGGCTAGAACAGGTAGCCCTGCACTCGGGCCTGCCGCTGGAGGAAGAGACCCGGCAAAGCAGGCCGAGGCCGCCGAACACCACCCGCCCGAGAGCAGCCCGCTACTCACCGCCATTTCCGCGCTAGTTCCACCGCACCATCAGGCACCGGTTTTCGCGCGAAAACTGGATCACGTGACCCTCCCTAGCCCGGGAAACGCCGAGAGGAATCAGACGTCACGACGTCTGCGTCTATCTAGGGAGAGAGGAGGAGGGCTAGAATGTTTGGTCACGCCTACACTATGTGAGGCCCCACCCTATTCCCTAGAGACCAGCCCACAGCATTCAATAAGCTGTACCCAGGCGGCTTGTACCCCTGGGCTTAACCCTCCAGGGTTTATCACGATGAAATAAGGCTGGACTTTGGGTCGCTGGTGGTTCTGGGGACCAATCCGGCCTCCTCGCTGTGAGACCTTGGTGTCAGTATGGCCACTTGATGCAACTGAGACTGTTTTCTCATTTCTTCCTGATTGGGTATCAACTTCTCCCAAAGCTCTGAGGTTCGATCTGTCCTGCACTCAGGCTGCTGTGGGCGCTTATCAAAGAGGGAGTCGTACTTGGCTGGGGTGGCAAAGGTGCAGGAAGGGTGTTCCAGGTGGGCAGGATGTGGTGTGTGAAGCAGTGGAGTGCAGGTTGCAGGGTATAAGGGACCCTTGGTTCACAACTTGTGATGCCCACGAAGGGGTGGGAGAGCTCAGATCACAGATCTGCAGGCTGTCTAAGAGATGGAGCTCTGTTCTGATACGAGGTCACCTGGGGTGGGGGTGGGGGGCGCGTGGGAGCCAGGTGGTGGGTGAACCAGTAGCTGCCACCTGTTGAGGTGGGCAGAGACAGGCTGGATGCTTCCAGTGAGGGCCCGCTGCTGTTCCTGTAGCCCTAGACAGCTGGGTCTCACCAGGATGGGATTTCCGCTGTAGGCACAGCATGAATAAATAGTTCTTGGTGCCTTGGGCTGAATAGTTCAGAGTAGGGCCGAGGAAGGACGGATGGAAGCTCAGAAGGTGGGAGCTGCAGGCCCGATAGTACAGGAGACACCCCTAGGTGTAAAGGATGTGTCTTAGGGAGATGGGTTAGGAGCATGGTCTCTGAGACAGGAGCCCACAGCCCTTTTCCTGCTGGAGGTCTCCCCCAAAGCTGGAAGCCAGTATGCTAACTGGAGCCACGCAGGTAACAGCAGCAATCACCAGTGTGGAAGAAGCTGCATCTAGATGGCAGAGTCTCCAAAGACAGGTAAAGGGTACATTATGTCACCATCACAGGATCTGGGCTTCGAAAAGATGACCGAGTCTGCCCTAGGGTACTAGACCCCTAAAGCTCCAATGAAGACAAGCCCTCGGGTTTTTCAGCTCTACCCTCCTCCCTGCACAGTCTCATCGGTCGCCACTCGCCTGTCCCTCCATGCTCGCCCATCCTTACTAGCAGGATGACATGGACAAGATAAACCAGAGCCACATTCTGCAAAGAGTCCAAGTGGCCTGGGCCCTGCCAGACCCTGTGACAGCAGAGGATAGTGGAGTCACCACAGGCCCGGAAGGACCCTGAAGGGGGTTATCCCCTTCCTGTGATGGGGATGGAAAGAGCGGAGAGTGAGACAAGCACATGGAGGGTCCCGATGCCCCAGCGTGCTTTAGGTTCTCAGGACTGGCACAGCTCTTCACACCCTGCACCGGTGCAATCCAGGAACTGGTAGATCCCCATTCGTGTGGCTTTCTGGATGCCACACTCTCCTGTGTGTAAGGGACACTGCAACAGAGGCGCCCCTGCGCTGCTGCCAGAGGGAAAAGGGCATCTGATGGCCTTGGTTACTCCACAAATGACATAAAATCTCCTACACACCTACACATGGAGCTCAGAATTCCAGAGTATGAAATGCAGAATAAGACATTGTTCTTGTTTTTCTGAGACATTGTCTTGTTAGAGAGCCCTGGTTGGCCTCAAACTTGAGGCACTTTTCCTACCTCAGCCTCTCGAGCGCTGGGATTACAGGCAGGTAATCCCACCACACCCTGTATGCCTAGTGTGACTGATAATGGTGGTGGTGGTGACAACAGGCTTGCATGGGGGGGGGGCGTTCAGCAGTTATGAGCATGCATGTACTGCGTGAATCCAAGTCTTGTAGCCTTTCTTGTACGTGTAGGACAGTGGTGCCCTGACCCCTGGAGGTCAAGGAGGGCCTAGGGCATGTTTTTGTCATTATTCCTAAACACAGGGTACTATACTCTTTTGGCAGGAATTTGAGAACTCTGGTGATTTTCTCTGCCACTGTGGCTATGACAGCTGCTCTAGGCAGGCACAGCCAGCTTCTCTGGCTATGACCAAAATTGACAGTGAACCTAATCTGGAAGTCTCAGGGAACATTCCAGTCCCACTGTGCTGTCCTGGGCGATCCTGGGATCCTATAATAAACAGGTGCTTACACCTTCCGGCAGCACTGAGTCACCCCTCAAGGTAAGGTGCTGCTGGAACACACTATGGGCTGGGTCCTGGACCACCGGATGCCTGAGAAGGGGCGAGCAATTCAATATCATCACTTAAGGAAGAGACCAGGATGTGAGAAGCCATACCTGAGAATCTGAGAAGGCAGGCAGATGCCAGGCCCGGGGTGGGGGTGGGGGGGCGGGGCACAAGTTTGACTTTCTACGGGGAAGCTCGCTCGCGTGGCTGGCCCAAGTTCCCAAGTTGTGCAAGATGGGCAGGAGGTGGCCTGAAATGAGGCCAGGCCTCCAAGTTGCCCAGGGGGTGTCGTACACCACAGCGCGACGCCATGGGAGGCGGCAGTCAGGGAAGGCGTCCCTCTGGAAGGCACCTGCCTACGCGTGAGACCTAGCGTGTCCACTTCCTAGTCTGATGGCTTTGGACACATTCCTTAACCCCTTCAAGAAACGTCAAGTTCCCTCTGCAAAACACGACTAATTGCACCCAGCCTTCAGGGTGACTGGGGCCGGGGCCTGGAGCCCTGTAAACGCCAGGTCCCTTTGAAGTGGACAAGAACAAGGCGTCCGAGGAAGGGCCGCCCTCCCTTCCTCCTTCCTGGTCCAAGTGACCAGAGGTCACTTTTGCGGGGCGCAGGTCCCCAAGGCTCCACCTTCGGAGAGGTAGGGCGAACCGGTCGGAGGGCCAGAGCTGACCGCAGGATGCGGGACAAAGGCAGAGCGTGCTCGGTGCGCTGTCCCGAAACGTTTTACGGGTGAGCGGTGCAGAGATTATTTTCCCGGTAGAAGTTTCACCCACACTTTTCTTGGGGCAACTACAGGCTTTCGGCAGACCCTTTAAGAGCTCCGCGGGCCGTCCCGCCCTCTGAGGAATTCTATTGGCCTGTTCCCCTCTGGGCGGGAGTCCGTTACGATTGGCTGCTGGAGGCTGGGGGCGGGGCTGAGTGCCACAAACAGGGGTCGTGACTGTTTTCGGAGCTTTGCCTAGACGAAAAACACCAGCCTAGGCGCCTGCTAGTCGCTGTTGCCGGGGAGAGCCAGGGGAGTTCTCGGGTCCTGCGGTCCTGCAGGTCCAAAGGGTCCTGCGCGCTGGTGGCGTCCGGCCACCCGCGACCGACCTGAGTAGAACCTCAGCCGCGGCTCTTGCGCGACGCTCCCCGGCTCTCGCTGCCTACTGGGGGTCGGAGTCCCGCGGCCTGCGCAGCCCCGCTCTCAGGTAAGGGAGGGCTGCGGGGTCTTCATCTCCTGCTGCGCCAAGCTAACCAGAGGCCCAGCCTCGCTCCTTTCTCGGACTCGGGCCTACCGTCCCCTCCAGTCCCTGTGCCACTAGGGGTGCAGGCGCAGGACAGCCTTTGGGAAGTTTCTAGGGACCCTAGCTGTCAGGACTAGACCCTGTGTGGAGTTGGACACCGGCAGCTCCGAGTGCTGCCCGAGCTTAGCTGCAGCCGGAAAGGACAGCCGGGGCTCTGCCTCTGCCTCCCTGGCCTTGCGGAAGGAAGAGACAACTCCTCTCAGCTCCGTAAGGAGTAGGGGATTGTGGGGTATGGGACACTGACACCCCCCCATCCTTGTCCTGCTCGGTTGGTTGCGTTGGACTGGAAATTTGTGCGCGTGGTAGCATTTTGTTGAGCTCTTACTCTGTGCGGTTTCTGTTCTAGGGGGTTGGGTCATGAGGCCTAGGACAGACAGACAGAGACCATGTAAATACATCCGCTGCCGATGGAGGCCTAGTGCGATAAACAGCATACCGAAGTGCTAGGTGGTGGTGGAGGGATTGGGAGCTGGAGGCAGGAGGATCTAAGTTCAAGATCTGCCTTGGCTACACGCTAAGTTGGAGGCTAGCCTGGACCCAATGATACCCTGTCTTACAAACAAAACAAAAAACAAAAAAAGCGCTCGCTTCGGCACCACATATACTAAAATTGGAACGATACAGAAAAGATTAGCATGGCCCCTGCGCAAGGATGACAGAAAAACAAAACCAAACCCAACATATTGAAAGAACACCCAGGTGGGCTAGAGATGCTGAAGTCCACTTGGAGGGGGAGGTAAACAGAGTCAAGTGATGAGGTCAAACCGGGGGAAGATAAGCACAAAGGCCCCTGAGGTAGGTGAGACAGAAGTTGGTGGGAAAAGAAGGGCAAGAAGGATTGGCAGGAGGCAGGTCACCAGGACCATCCCTTCTTCCTGGTGGCCACAGTGGCCCCTTAGGACAGTCTCTTCTCTATCATCAAGGCTGACAGCTTCAGGAGAGGCCTTGGACTTAGCCTCTATCTTCTGGAGATTTCCCAGCTGCTTTGCTGCTAGATTTAGAGGCTCAGCAGCCTGGGAGGGAAGGAAGGGAAGCAAGTGTTTGGGGCTGCTTGCACTGCTACCCTCCCACTGGGTAGGGTCCCATATAAGAGCTCAGAAGGTGTAGGCAAGCCCATTACACAGATGGGAAAGAAGCTCTCTCAGCCTCTGCCAGGGCAGGGAGAGAAGGCCCTTGGTGTGTGTGTGTGTGGGGGGTGTCAGAGTAGGTCTCACCTAAGGCCCAGCAGGCTAGCCATAGAGAGTGGAGGAAGGAGAGGCCTGAGCGTGGGCAGGAGCTTGGCCTCTGGGGAATGCTCTGAGGTCAGAACTGCCCTTTCCAGTTCACAGGTGGAAGACACCTTGCCTCAGTTCCCTGGTTCCCAGAAGCCTGGACTCCCCCATGATCCTCTGCTACTCTTTCAAGATGTCGGCTGCCCTTCTCTGTCTCTGTCAGCCCTCTCTCCTTCCTCTTTTTCCTGGTGGGCCAACTCCTTTCACTTCCCTGTCACAGCACGTGCCAGGAGGTCTGGGGAAGGAGAAGCCCTAGGTCCCAGGACAGGGGCAGGGTCTTTGGCTCTGCTGGGCCATGCCTACCCTTCCTTCCTTCAACAGGGACCCTGATGGCGCTTGCCCAGTGTTCTTAGGAGGGAAGCACAGGGCGCTGAGCATGTGCACTGGAAGTGTGTCCTAATGTGTTTGTTATCATCACTTCGGTTATTTTAGGAGCACAATCATTATGGCAAGGGCAGAAGTGCAGTGTGGTTGACTGCTTCCCAGCCCTAGTGCTGCTGGAACAGGAATATTCTGGGTTGGGAGTTTGGCCTGGCAGCTGATGGGGCTCTGCCTGCTCAGCAATGTCCGCTTACTTGTTCAGGTAGAGACACTTACCAGAGGGACTGCTAGGCAGAGAACTGGCCAGGTTGCCAGGCTCTGGAGTGGATAGCTGGACTATGGGCAGCAGGTGGCCACACCTCTGAGCATTGTGGCTCCCAGGGCTGAGTTCCCAGTCCACACAGGTGGTAGCTGACACCTCTGGTCTTCCTTCCCTGCATAGCTGCTAGACCTTCTAAGGGCACCTGGATCCATGGACAGACCCCCACCCTCACCCAGCATCCATTCCTTCAACCTGTAGGAAAGTCATTTATGACCTGTGTCTTCTGTAGACATTTTCATAGCTTGCCTTATTTTGACTATCACAGCAACCCTGCTAGGTAGCTATGATTGTCCCTGTGACACACAGGAGGGAAGTGACTCACCTAAGGTCACACAGCAAGTAGGAAGCAGGGCCAAGAATGCCATCCTAGCTTGCCTTGCCAATTCCATAACCTCCAGAAGCTGGGAACAAGGCCTGGGGACAAGGACCTGTTGTCACCCTAGCTGTTAGGCTGAAGCAGGAGAATCCCAGGTTCAAGATGGGGCAGCATAGGGAGACCATGTCTTAAAAGGAAGATAGGGATGTGGCAATGGTTCAGTTCTTGCCTAGCATTCAGCCTTCAGCAATGCAGAATAAAGAAATAAACATCTGCTGTTGGGGGGGAGGAATTGAGAGGTTAAAAAAAAGGTGAAGGGGATTTGGGGGCCTTATGGCTGGGAAAGACGGGTATCATGTGGGTGTGCCCAGGGGTTACTAGGAGCTCAGAGGTTCTCTCTGCATCCACTTTGTGGCTCTGCCCTTTGTTAGCTTTCTCTCCAGAGCTGCAGCCCACAGTCACAGTTCCCTGCTGATCTCAGAAGGGAAGGTTTTCACTGGCCAGGGTGCAAGGAGTTTCTGGTTGGCCAGGCTTGGACACACTTACATTTCCTGACATTTGTACTTGTGGAGTTTACCACATTAAACCCCTGGACACCACAGGGGTGCTGTGCTCCCTAGGGAAAGTGCAGCGTTCATGCTGGCTGACCCCTCTCACCTTCTCGGACCCTTCCCAGTCTGGATGGTTACAGTCCCTCCTCCTGTCTCACTTATGTACCCTCACCTGTCCACAGGAAACGCGACCCTGTCACCTCTTTGGAAAGACCTTTTTTAGTACTTGGAGAGAGCAATTACATTGCCTGTAGGAGTGCTAGTCCATCCGATCCAGCCCTGCTGACTGTGTTGATCTGCCCAGCTGCCCCAACAGCCCTAGCTGCCCAGCCTCTTCTTTTTGGTCTTAGACCAAGTCCAGTTCTTCCTCAGGGCTTTTGTATTTGCTGTTCTCTCTATGGAATGCTCTTCATCCAGAGCGTTTTTCCCCCAAGGCTGACTACTCAGTCACATATCATATTGACTGAACACCAACCTAGATCAGCCTTCTCACGATCTCTGGAATTCAGCCTTAGCTATGAAGCAAGGCCATGCTAACTAGATAGGAGGCCGTTCTGTCTCATTTGTCAGTCTGTAGGAGCAGTGTCGGGTGTGCATGGAGGGACCCACAAAACATTTTCCTTGCCAGTTTCTGACTTCAATACATGCTTCTATCTAATGGTCTAACATGGCTGCTCTTGTTCCCACCATCACATCCGTGTTCCAGCCAACAGGAAGGAAGGAGAGCAGGACCCGAAACTGGCGAGTCACACTCCGCTAGTGTCCACGCGGCCAGCCCCCCCTGCACGGGAAGCTGGGGAAAACAGACTGAAATCCAGGGCTCTGCTGGTAAGAGGTGTGGATACGGGGACATCCCTCTCTGTCCGGTGTCTCTGTCACTGTGTCCCACTCCGCTGTCTTCTCAATGCTTGTCTCCAGCGGAAGTTTGCTTTTTACGTCCCTGGGGGAAGACCTCAGGAGGGTAGGCCTTGTCCCTGTCACATCTGAGCAACCCAGTGAGTTGCTGGGTTTACCAGACACAGCCTGGTCAGATCCTCTGGGCATGCAGATGGGCACACGAGTGAAGGCTAGCCGCTCTGTTCACCTTTGCCATGGTCAGGACCGGGGAGAAGACAGCTTCTTTTGGGGGTGCCTACTAGGAACCAGGTACATACTTACCTCCTTAGTCTCCCTGTCAGCAAGCTGGAGGTGTAACAAATCAAAGCCAGAGCCCGGCCTGTTGCAGAGAAGGTTGGGGGCCCTGAGCACAGGGGGTTTCCTGTCCCTTCAGGAGAGGTAGCTCTAGAATGTAAGGGCCTAAAACTGAAAATGTCCCTGAGTCCCCCAAATCTCTTTCTGCTGCTGTCCAGAGTTGCTGTTAGTGAACCCACAGGGGTGCCACACTCCTGGCCAATCCTACCGCAGATAGGTCACCAGGTCACAACCTTTTCCTGTGCGCCCACGCCTGGGTGGAATGCCTGGGGCTTAGTATGCCACCCCAGTTTACAAGGCCTCTCCAGCCACGGTTCTGTATTGGTCCTGTGTGGCATTATTGAGTCTGTATCCACCCACATCGCATTTGGGAGGCTCATTCATTGTGCCAGCAGTTCAGGCTTATTACTGCCATCTTGTGGTCAAAGGCTGACATTGCTTTACCTGTGTATATCCCCTGCCTGACTGCCGACTGGTTTGGCTAGAGATTTCCTTCATATCACTGACATATACTGCCACCCATGAGTTCCGGGGCTCAATGTTTCCTGCAGCCATCCCCAGACAATCTTCTCACCAAGATTCCTCGTTTAGGGTTTTCTGCCCACCATTAGTCCCCTCCTTCCAGGGACCCCAGATCCTTAGCTCTCTGATCCTCCAAACTGAATGCCAGACACTTCTGCCCAGGTGGCCACAAAGACACTGGCCTCTGGGCTACTCTGGCCTCCAGCTTCTCCTGGTAGCCTGGCCTTCTCAGGCGACCCTCTTGGCCCTCATTGTATCGCTGTTCCAGGCCTAGGGACCTCTTTGTGCTTCCAGGTGTCCTCTCCACCTGCATCTCCCTTTCTAGTGCAGCAGAGAGTTCCCCTGAGGACCTTAGCCGCTGTGTGGCTTCAGAGATCAGGTGGTGCCGGACACCTTTAATATCCCAGCACTCGGGAGGCAGAAGCAGGCCTCTGTGAGTTCGAGACCAGCCTGGTCTACAGAGCTAGTTCTAGGACAGGCTCCAAAGCCACAGAGAAACCCTGTCTCAAAAAAACCAAAAAAAAAAAAAAAAGAAAGAAAGAAACAGAGATCAGGTGGTGGGTGGGTTTTGCAAGGTGGAGTTGGGAGTCACGTCACTCAGCCTTCTGAATACAATCCTGCTGGGGGCAGTCTGCATCACCATGGCCTCCCCAAGAGAATACTGTTCTCAGTGCCATTCCAGAGAGGATACTGAAGCACCAGGAGAGCAAACAGCAGGGACAGGGTGGAGGTCATACTCTTAGCACCTTCATCTCTGGAGACTGGAGGGGCAATCCTGGCAGAGCCTGAGAGGAAGGACCAACCCCTGTCCAGCTTTCTCCTACCCAGCTAGTCCCAAGTGTGACCTGCCACTTTGGTTTTCTCTGGGCACCTTAGAGGGAGGCAGGCCAGGGCCCTGTGCTCTAACTACACAGGCTTGTCTTCAGGGCCACTGCCGGTGGAATGGCCAGCCTGCAGGAGGCCAACGGAAGCACAGCGTGGCCACCGCCCGCAGCATCCAATATCAGTGAGCCCCACCAATGCCTGCTGCTGCTGTATGAAGATATTGGCTCCTCCAGGTGGGGTTCCTGGCCCCACTGAGGGTGGACTGTCAGGGGTGTTAAAGGCTTGGGGAACTGTGTACCGATCTCACCAGTGAGCCAGCTTCTGTGTCCTTGCCAGGGTTCGGTACTGGGACCTCCTGCTGCTCATTCCCAATGTGCTCTTCTTCATCTTCCTGCTCTGGAAGCTTCCCTTAGCTCGGGCCAAGATCCGTGTCACCTCCAGCCCCATTTTTATCACCTTCTACATCTTGGTGAGTTTCCTCCAATCAGTGACAAAGAGCCCATCTCTTATTTAAGCACAAAAGGGAAATGAATTAATTGCCTCCACAATGAAAACAGCTTTAGGTATGACGGTCCAGGGGCTCTGCCTCTTGCTCTCTACTGCACTTGGTTCTCCCCACGGAGATGATGCCAAGGACAGCTGGAAACCTAGCTGACTTGTCCAGTTGCACTAGGGAGTCCCTCTTTCTGGCTATTAGGGAAGACCTAGCCTGCACTTTGATTGGCCCCCTTGGATCCCACATTCATGCCTGAGCCAATAACAGGCTAGCAAGGAAAGGGAAAGGTCAAGACAGGCCAGCAGACCATGCTGACTGAGGGAGGCAAGTGATCTCTATGGGAAATGGGGAGCTGGTGCTAGAGGGGAGGGCTGAATGCTGGGTGAGGACACCTTCATCCACAGCAGCCCCGCCCAGCCGTCCATCCTTCCACCGTGTGCTGTCTTTGTAGCAGGTTTGCCTGAGGAGAAGGCCTGTAGTCTCAGCCTCTTCTGGACCCTATGTATGCTGCTTTGGGGATACCGAACAAGGTTGCACGTGAGGCAGGGTCTCTAAGGGTGACCTCCCCAAATATATCCCCTATTCCAGGGTGTGAGCTTCTTTTCTCCATATGGAGAGGAGCCTGGTTGACTGGAATATGTGACACTGAGACCCTGAGATGTCACCTGGGTGCTGAGTGGCTCCCTGGGCCCCTTCTGGGGTCAGACTCTGAGCTTCCCACTAAAGACGGGTGGCGGGCATTCAAGGAAACATGACTGTCACTCTCATAAGGTCATAGAGCAGGAAAGCAGCAGAGTTAGGTCTGAGTCCCAGCTGCCTGGTGTTCTAACCACAGGGACCTGATGGGAATTTGGATGGGCAGCAGTGGAATTTTCCATGCCTGAACCCTGTGCTGGAACTTGTCTTCTTGTGTCCTGCTCTGACCCACCCTATCCCATCCCTTGTCTAGTTAAAACCTCTCTTTCTTGAGTGGATGCTGCAGAAGTGAGGCCTTGTTGGTTCAGACACTTCTTTCTCTTCTTCTCTTGTCCTGCAGGTGTTTGTGGTAGCCCTGGTAGGCATTGCCAGGGCTGTGGTTTCTATGACAGTCAGTGCCTCTGATGCTGCGACAGTTGCTGACAAGGTGTGGGGTAGGAGTGGGTGGAGAGGCCAGCCTGATGGAAGCTATGATGTGCCCTCTGTACCCTGGTCCTGTTGGAGAGACTTAGGGATGCCTGGCTGAGTAGAGCCCACTGCCAGCTGACCCTGTGCCTCTCTGTGCCCAGATCCTGTGGGAGATCACCCGCTTCTTCCTGCTAGCCATTGAGCTGAGCGTGGTCATCCTGGGCCTTGCCTTTGGTATGTATGCTGCAGGGTTGTCCTCTAAAGTAGGCCCACTCTCCCTATCCTTCCTGCAGTTGTCCGAAGACGGCTCTTAGGAGGAGGGGCTGACTCACCCCTGTACCTTACAGGTCACCTAGAGAGCAAGTCCAGCATCAAGCGGGTACTGGCTATCACCACAGTATTGTCTCTGGCCTACTCCGTCACCCAGGTATGTGGGGGGGGGTGTCAATGGTCATGTTTCCCAAGGAGTCATGTGAACTAGGCAGGTCCAATGGCCCCTGGACACAGACTATAGGTGAGTCTAGGAATGGCTAAGGAGTGTGTGAGAACTAGTACCTAGTTGGGCACCCTGAGAGTATATGCTATGGGCCTTTTGTAGACTGGGGAGGGCTACACCCTGAAGGCTTTGTTCACAAGGAACTCAACCAGGGTCTGAACTACCCCTGGAGCTAGGTTGGTGGGTTTGACTGGGACAGGGCCTGGCATGTTGGAGTGCCCTGGGCTCTGCAGGGGAAAGTCAGGAGAGGCTCCAGTGGTAGACTGACCCGACCTCCTTGCCTACTGCAGGGAACTCTGGAGATCCTGTACCCTGACTCCCATCTTTCGGCTGAGGATTTCAATATCTATGGCCACGGTGGCCGCCAGTTCTGGCTGGTCAGCTCTTGCTTCTTCTTCCTGGTGAGGTCTGGCGTGCTCCCTGGGGGCAGGTGAAGTAGCCTGGCCTGGCCCGGCCTCCCTGTCACCCCTATCTCTGCAGGTCTACTCACTGGTGGTAATTCTCCCCAAGACCCCATTGAAGGAGCGTGTATCCCTGCCCTGTGAGTACCTGATGGAGCAGAGGCATGAGGGCTCTGACCTGCTCCCAGCCTGTAGCTAGGGATACCTGGGGAGGGGAAGAACCCCAAGGTTCATACCTGGGCCCTAAGGGTAGGGTGGTTCAGAAGCTCATGACCCTTGCCCCCCAGCACGGAGGAGTTTCTACGTGTATGCAGGCATCCTGGCCACACTCAACTTGCTGCAGGGGCTGGGAAGTGCTCTGCTGTGCGCTGACATCATTGAAGGGCTCTGGTAAGAGGGTGCCCACCATGGGAGTAGGTTACGTATGGGGTGGAGTGGCTACCACTGTGGCAGGAGGGGGTCCCTTCTCCCTTGGATAAGGCACTGGGTCAGGGCAGGACCACTGGCCTTGGCCATGCTGACCTGCTCCCTACCATAGCTGTGTGGACGCTACTACCTTCCTATACTTCAGCTTCTTTGCACCGCTCATCTATGTGGCCTTCCTCCGTGGCTTCTTTGGGTGAGTGGTGGCCAGACCTCTGTGCTCTAATGTGGCTGAGCCTGCAGCGACTGTGTGTGCATAGCCAGGGAGGTGGGTGCACCGAGGGCACTGAGTGGCACCCTGTTGAATCTGTGTAGGTGCTTTCTCTGGGTATGTGTAGCAAGCACAGACAGGCACACCTCCCCAGAAATAGGGATCAGTTTAGCAGTCCTGTTCTATTAACAAGTTCCTGCTGTGTGCTAGACTGTGCTGTACCCCAAAGACAGCAGGCGAGTAAAGCAGGTGTGAGTGCACTCTGGAAAGGGCTCTGGGAGTTCACAGTGAGCCCCAGTTGGAAGGAGGGTGTACTGTGTGCATAGTTGTGTGTGGGAACATCAGAAACTAGGATGCAAAGACAGGAACTAGCTCCCACCCAGGCCTGATCTGGTGGCATTCAGGCAGGGGTTTGCTCTCCTGTCAGGGCTGGGATGGTCAACATGGACCATCTCTGGGAAGGACTAGGGAGCCTAGGAGATGAGGCTATACTGGGCTGCTGCCTGCTCCCTTGCACACAGGCTGCTGCTCTCCTGAGCCTCTTCTAGCTACCCTGAAGATGGTGACCAGGTCATGAGCGGGCAGTCATGTGCTGCAGGCATGGGGGGTCACACTCAGCCAGGATTGGTGAAGGCTTGGGTTTAGTTTATCATCCTCCGTGGGGGCTGACACGCCCATGGTGGGGAGGTATTAAAGCTCTTGCCCTATCTCTCAGGTGTGGGTAGGACCAGCTTCAAAGCAAATCTTGGTAGGCTCAAGGGTTCTTGTAGATGAGCTATGGTTCTTTCTGGCCTCTTCTCCTGACGGCTGTGGCTCCTCTGAACTCTCTCACCAGCTCAGAGCCCAAGATCCTTTTCTCCTACAAATGCCAAGTGGATGAGGCTGAAGAGCCAGACATGCACCTGCCACAACCCTACGCGGTGGCCCGGCGTGAGGGCATGGAGTCTGCAGGGCCTGTGGGAGTCTCAGCAGCCAGCTACTCCAGCACACAGTTCGACTCTGCTGGAATGGCTTACTTAGATGATATTGCCTCCATGCCCTGCCACACAGGCAGCATCAACAGCACAGACAGCGAGCGATGGAAAGCCATCAATGCCTGAGTGGGCACCTAGGCATCAGGAGGCCTGTGAAGACAGATGGTCTCCCAGGTGGAGCAGAGTACAGTTGAACTCATGTGGCTAGTAGCCCCGGGCAGGTGTGCCTGCATCCCAGGATACAGGCTTCTTCCTGTTCTTCACCCCCAGTTCCCCTTTGTAACCTGTGCTTCTGGGACCCCAGCCTTCCCAGCACTACATTCCTGCTGGGGGTCCTACCTGCCTATCCCCTTGTCCCTTCCCCATAGCTCTCAGCCTCTTTAGCCACAGGGCTGCAGTGTGTATATTTTCTTGATCTATTTTTTAATAAAAGCAAAAAGAGTAGTAGGTGTGGGCCGGTGCTTTTCAGCAGCAGGGCCATACATGTGGCAGGGAGGCCCCCACCACGGGATATCCCCAGAGCTGGCTGCCAGGGCAGGGTGAGGGACAGGTCACTGTCACTTGTTGGGAGGAGACAAATGTGAAAAGAAGGGAGTTCTGGGGAGCTGAGGTCTCCCTACCGTGTTGAGTGAAGCATGGTGGACCTGCAGTCCCTTCCTCCTCAGCTTCTTAAGCTGTCATCTAGGGCCACCCCTCTCCAGTTATGTCATCTGTAAAGTAGGGGCAGAGAAACCCATCTGTGTCTGTGCCCCCAGTCACCTGCCATAGATACTCATTCTAAATCTCTGGAACAGTGTGTTGATTGATATTGACTAAGAGTATAATGGTGGCTGAGAGGGACAGGTGGAAGAAAGTGCTGGGAGTGAGTGGGCTGGCATGGCGGCTCAGTGGTTAAGAGCACTGCCTGCTCCTGCAGAGGATCTGGATTTGATTCCCAGTACCTCCATGGTGACTGAAAATCATCCATCACTCCAGTCCCTGGGGATCTGCCCTTTCTGACATCTTCAGGCACCAGGTGCCTTGCAGACAAAACACCCATACACATAAAAGATAAGATCTCAAAACACTGCTGAACCTGTAGGATATTCTACAAGGCATGGTGTGGAAGAAGGGTTCAGTGTGCTTGGTGACTTCCAACTGTCCCTGAGCAGGAGTCTGCCAAGGTCACAGCCTAGCCAAGTGGTCAGAACCAAGAGGCACAGCTGAGTCCCTACCTGCCCCAGTGACTCTTCCTCAGGCCAGGAGGGTGCCAGGGACACAACCCCTAACATTGTGTTGTTATGTGATAAGGCCTTTAGGTAAGACCTCTTGGGACCCAGGCCCAGAAGGATAATGTTGGCCATTGCAGATGACCTAGTATGGCAGTGAGCATCAATCCTGGTGGTGAGGGGACAGACCACAATGCTGCTGGATTCTCTGGGAGCTTCTTCCAAGGGGTACACTTGTGTGCCCTGTGGCTTACGTGGGAGGAGCCTGGTGACTTACATGGGAGCCCTGTGGCTTACATGGGAGCCCTGTGGCTTACATGGGATCCCTGTGGCTTACATGGGATCCCTGTGGCTTACATGGGAGCCTGGTCTGAGGGTGCAGCTAGCTTGCCCTCACTGAAGTAAAAGGAGGATTGGGTAGGCAAGTCCAGAGCTGGGTGGATTCATTTTGTGTGTGGGGGGAGTAGGCTTTGATATTACAGTAGCAGGTTTTGCTTGTCAGAGCTGACACTGAGCAAGCTGTTAGAGTACAGAGGGAGCCACCACAGAGATGAAGCAGATGCCAACTTAAAAAAGTGATTTTCTATTTATGCGAATGTGTATATGTCTGTGTGGATGTGTGCTGTTGTGTGGCGGGTTGGGTAGGTGTTCCCAGAGGCCAGAAGAAAGTGTTGAATTCTTTGGAACTGGGGTTACAGGACATGAACAACTCAATGGGTAACTCAATTGTGGTGGCTAGTTTTGTTTTGTTTTGTTTTGTTTTGTTTTTTGGTGGGGGCGTTCTTTTGGTATCTCAAGACAGGCTGCCCTGGAACTTGCTTTGTAGACCAGGCTGGCCTCAAACTTACAGAGATCTGCCTTCCTCTGCCTCCCAAGCACTGGGATTAAAGGCGTGCACCACCATGCCGGGTTGCAGTGGCTAGTTTTATGTCAACTTGACATAAGCTAAAGTCATCTAAGAGGAGGGAACCTCAATTGAGAAAATGCCTCTGTAAGATCAGACTGTAGGCAGGCAAGCCTGTAGGCTAGTGGTTCTCAACCTTCCTAATACTGCAACCCTTTCATACAGTTCCTCATGTTATGGTGACCCCAATCATAACATTATTTTTGTTGCTGCTTTATAAGTGTAATTTTGCTACTGTTATGAATTGTAATATAATATCTGTGTTTTCCAATAGTCTTAGGCTATCCCTGTGAAAGGGTCGTTTGACCCCTTTGGGGGTTGTGACCCACAAGTTGAGAACCACTGCTGTAGGACATTTTTTTTTCTTAATTACTGGTTGATGTGAGGAGGCCCAGCCCACTGTGGGTGAAGATGCTCCTGAGCTAGTGGTGCTGGGGTTCTCTAAGAAAGCAGGCTGAACAAGCCATGAGGAGCCAGCCAGTAAGCAGCACTCCTCCATGTCCTCCATGTCAGTTCCTGCCTCCAGGTTCTTGACTTGTCTGAGTTCCTGCCTTGACTCCGTTGGATAATGAGCAGTGATTTGGAAGTATAAGAAATAAGAAAAATAAATGCTTTCCTTCCCAAGTTGCTTTTCGTCACGGCGTTCCATCAGGGCAATAGAAAGCCTGGCTAAGACCCCAGCCCTCTATCAGAGTAGTCTGTGTCCTAAGCCAGCTCTCCAGCTCTTTTGTTTTGTAAATCCATAGAGATACTATTCACACATAGAGAAGCAAAACAAAGTTGAGCTGTGTGGCCGGAGGTGGCTTCCCCCGTGACCCTGAGTTTATCTCCACACACAGGGCAGGGGCCAGGTGACCTGGAATCCGGTGTCGACAGTGTAGTAATAGCTACAGGAAGCTGTTACTATTTCACCTTTGTGCCATGAAATCTTGCTGCTTTCACAGCACAGCGGGGCTTGGTGGGCTTTCCAGGCAGTTGGGAGGAGGACTCCTCCTGAGGAGCCTGTGGTGTGTGGGTGCTCACTCGTGACCAGGAAGCACTCTGGATAGACTTAATGTTGCCACAATGAACAATACAATTCCAAATCCTTATAAATTGGTCTGTGGGGATTTATGCAAGAGCAGTTGCTAGAATTCACAGTTAAATTAGTTTTAATCAGTCTTCTGCAGGGACTAAGTCCTCCTCCCAGATAGGGTCTATTTTCCTTCCCTACTGTAAGAGAAACCCTGAGTTTTGAGGGTGGTGGTGGATGCACGACCGCCCCTAACTGAAGCCTGTTGAAGCCTACGCTGTCTAGCCTCCCCTGAGTGATGTGGAGCACAGCAGACAGTTTTGGTCAGCGGGATGGAGTAGGCAAGCAACATTCTGAAAGAGAAGAATTGGGCTCTTTCCAGCGCGTGGAGATGTCCTTGTAATGGCCGTAGTAACAGTAGCCATCTTGAACCATAGGTTAACTTGGGGACCAGAAATCTCTCATGCAACAAGATAGAAGGGCTGATATCCCTCACACTGCCACGTGTCTGCCATGGCCTTGGAATTCAGCTTTCCAGTGGCTGTTGGAATGAGCAAGATAAATGGCTATCTTGTTTAAACACATTGGGTTCTCCCCTCACATTTGAACCTAATCTCAGCCAACACACTAGGCTGCCAGTCACACGCTGTGCAGGCCTTGTCTTTCTGAAGAGCCTGCCTTGGGCAAAGAGAGTCAGCCAAACAGCCAGCCTGACTGTGGCTTATGCCAGCACCTACTGCTTTGAACTCTCTGTGGGTGAAATCTCCAGGCCAACTGCAGCTGCTCGCTGCCAAAGCACTCAGGTTCCTGAAGGCTTTGGCCGCTGTTTGAAGCCCCTTGTGTGAGAGCTTTTAACTGTCACAAGCCTGAGGGAGTTCTAGCAGCCATTTTCATCCAGACCAGAGGAAGAGCAGCAAAAGGCCTGTGATTGGTGCAAAAATGGTTCCTCATTTGTATGATGGACTGCCATGATTGGTACAGAGTGGTCCCTCATTTGTATGTTGTGAACAGGAAGGACTGGGCTGTGGTTGGTGCAGACGCCCTTGCCACACACGCACCTCTGAAGGCTGCCACTCTCAGTCCGGTGACCATCCTAGGCTGTCCCCTGGAGCTTTGACGTCAGCTCTGAAGGTAGCTGAGGACTTCTGGAGAGCCGAGGAGACAAGGGATGGCAGAAGGGAGGGTGGTGGTGGAAAGCCAAGACTGAAGAAAGATAGAAGGCTGTGAGAAGCGGAAGTCCACGACACTGGAGGAGTTCCCAGGCCCTGCAATTCCTAAGAGTTGGGGGTTCCCATAGCACAGGCCTGGAGCTGAACACTCATTGATGCCGTGTGCCAAGGGGCCCAGCACTGTACGGATAAGAGCTGCAGCTAGTAACCGAAGGACTGAAGGCATATGCCATCGTGCTTGGCTTGATTTAACCTTTTTTAAAGATGTATTTATTTTTATTTTTTGTATATGAGTGTTTGCCTCATGTATGTATTGCCTGTGAAGGCCAGAAGAGGGTGTTGGATCCCCTGGAACTGAAGTTATACACTGTTGTAAGTCATCATGAATGTGCTGGGAACTGAACCCCGGTCCTCTGCAAATCAGCCTGTGTGTTAATGGCTGAGCCATTTCTTCAGCCATTTATTTGTTTTTTTGTTTATGACAGGGTCTTATGTCACTGAACCCTTTCTTCAATCATTTACTTATTTTCTTACTTATTTTTTAGCAGGGTCTTATGTAGTTCTCTGAATCATTTCTTCAGCCATTCATTCATTCACTTATTTATTGACAGGGTCTCATGTGGCCCAGACTGGTTTAGAATTTACTGTGCAGTGGAAGATGACCTTGAACTTCTGATCTTCCTACCTCTGCTTCTCCAAGTGCTGGGATTACAGGCGTGAACCACCATGGCCAGTTTGTTCAGTGCTGGGGATGGAAGCCAAGACTTCATGCACATCAGACATGCCCTGTAGTGGTGTGGGACAATGGTCTGTATTCTGTCAATTATATTTTAAATAAACGCTGATTGGCCCGTAGCCAGGCAGGAGGTATAGGCGGGACAACCAGACAGGAAGTAGAGGCGGGTCAAGGAGAACAGGAGAATTCTGGGAAGAAGGAAGTCCTAGTTCCCAGCCACAGAAGAAGTAAGATGTGGCTGGGTGGTGGCGCACACCTTTAATCCCAGCACTTGGGAGGAAGAAGCAGGCAGATCTCTGTGGGTCTGAGACCAGCCTGGTCTACAAGAGCTAGTTCCAGGACAGGCTCCGAAGCTACAGAGAAACCCTGTCTCGAAAAACCAAAAAAAAAAAAAAAAAAGAAGAAGAAGAAGAAGCAAGATGTGACTGCCTCACTGAATAAGGTACCAAGCCACGTGGCTAGCATAGACAAGAATAATGGGTTAATATAAGTTATAAGAGTTAATAAGAAGCCTGAGCTAATGGGCCGATCAGTTTATAACTAATGTAGACCTCTGTGTGATTTCTTTGAGACTTAAGGACTGCAGGGACCAGGCAGGACAGAAAACCACAGACAACACTGTACCAACTGCACTGCATCCCCAGCATAGTATGCACACCTAAGCAGAGAGCAGCTGATTGACTCTTAGTCCCCATTTGCTGCTTCCTCCGGTGTGGCCTTGACAGGGACCCTGTTCTCAGTCTTTCAGACTGATCATACCAGGGGTAGGGTGACTCAGGTGGAGTGGTGGGGGGTAGGGAGATCAGGGGAGTTGGCTATAGAGTAGCTTCTCTGTTCAGGAACTCTCCACAATCCATTCCTGAGCGGCTGCATCCCAGGTGATGAGGGGAGTTGCTGTGTAATTGGGCCTGGCTAGGGCCCGGGCTGGCTGCTAGAGCTGCCTAGCCTTTGGTTCCTCATATTACTTTGCCCTGAGGCCTCAGCTGCACACAGTAGCCTGCTGTTTGGCGCATGCAGAGCCCGTACAGTCAGAGCTCCTTAGGTGGCCTCTCAACACAGAATCAGTTCCATCTGGCTGGGATCTAATGGTGTTCTAGAGAGGTCAACTTGAGTAGAGCTGGGAAACACAAAGCCTTCCCAAAGAGAAGGGTTTCCAACTACAGGGACACAAGTTCCCCACTCCATGGGTCCCATAGATCCAGGACTCCCAGATAGTTAGGGTCATAGCTCATGGGCCACCACTGTAAAGGGGCCTTCTGGAAGTTTCCCACGCCTCATTCTTTGGCTTCAAAGGCTAGTCCTGGTCCTTATTAATAGGGTATGTTGTAGGCCTGAACAATGCCTTTAAAACAATCAGCTTTCAACACTCAACAGTCCCTTCCCATATATTCTGATTTTCTGCATCTCCTCAAAATCAAATTCACAGAACATGACACCTCATATTGGGGTGCTCTATCTCCACCCTAATCCTCAGGTCCTCCGCACCAGTCTGGGGCAGTCCTGCAGCCCCTGTACATGTATAAGCTATAAATGTCACCGTGTGGCACTAGGGTGACAGACATTTCACGGGCTGCTTGGACACTGCAGGCCAAGTGCCATGTGCACAAGGTTGCTTGGTGACCCAGAGGACAAGCAACCCTACCTTGCCCACCTGTTTTCAGTGACACAGCCCTCAGCCTGTCCAGCCATGGAATATCTCAGAAGGATATCATGGGTATAAAGAAAGAAACTTCTAGTATTTGGCAGACTGGGGGCCTTGGTGCTGAAGGCTCAGAAATAGGCCCACAGACCCCAGAGGCCACAAATTCAAAGAACTAAAAGACATACAGCTTCAGTTTCAGGGGGCAGAGGGTTGTAGTTCCAGGTACTGAGGCCGGAGGTTCACTGCTCTGTTCTGAAAGTCCAGCATTCACTCAGTTCTAAGCAGCATCTCTGGTGATACCAAAAGACAATCTGTTGAAGCTACAGCTCCCGTGTGAGCCTCGGGGTCGGGACCCTCAGCTCCCATAGCCTCTACTGTAACAGCTCTGAGGTATAGAGCATCCAGACTCACAGACCCTAGTAGTGGCCTTGGTTCTAAAGGCCTTTGACTCTCGAGGCAGGATAGTGCCCTAGTGTGGAAGTCTTCCAGCATCCAGAAACACAGTTTCTCGTCTCTGTTTCCACCAGCCTTGGTGCTCTGCCCTCTGCCAACATTCTGGTGTCTCTTCTCCCTCCAGCACTTGCTCCTGTGAGGTGAGGAGCAACCTTGACTGGCAGAAAACCCATAGCCAGAAGGGGTTTTGCTGGGCTCCCTGCACCAATCAGGCCTCTGAATAAGGCTCAGAGCTCAGGCTGCCCGAGAGGTGCTGATGACTGACATTCCTCTGCTTGGGGCAGAGACCAAAGAGGGTGGGAGGACCTGTTCAATGTTCTTAACCATTCATAGAAAACATTCATTGCACGGTTCAGCAAAGGCTTAGGGAAAGTGCAACCCAGCCATCAATCTTAACAGTGTGTTTGTCCTTATTCGTAAAGCTGCACTCCAGCCTTCACTACACTGCAGAGCTGACTTCTATTGTGAAAGACTGACCACAGAGGAATCCCTGCCCTGACTTCCCCCAAGGAATTCTGCCGGTGGGAGGGAGCAGTAGCTTTGTGCTTGCTAGGCAAACTCTCTCCTGATCTATATTCCCAGTGCCAAAAAAGCCTTTACCTATTAGTGTCTGCTCAGTGCTTTCCCTGTTCGTTGCTGACGTCCAGTTAGCAAGGTGAAGTCACTGCAAGCTCAGGGAGGTGTATGCAATTGATTCTGGGAAACTGGACAGAGACACCACCAGCTTAACCAGATGCATCCCTCCCTAGGGAATGATGGGCACATCCCTCAGGGCCAGCCAATCAGTCTCCAGTCAAGGTGCTTCTGGAAATTCTTCAGAATGTAACATGTTTGCTGAATAATTTTGCTTCTTGGAGGAGGAAGCCATCCAGGGGCAGAGCAGACTCCGGCCAGAGCTGGGCACAGGCAGGGCACAGAAGCCAATCAGACTGCGAACTCCTGGATCCACCTGTGCCTGAGTAGGGACCAGCTGGGATGTCCAGGCACAAGAACCAGCACAGTTGCTTATTAGTCCAAGCCAGTTAGAGTTGGGCTCTTACTACTTGAACCTGGAAGAGCCCAGCTGACGTGAAAGAGAGGGAGAAGCAAGGTGAGGGATACTGGCTCCACCTGACAGGAGGGAGACACTGAGGCAGGTGTGAAGGTGAGCAAGGGGTGGGAATGAGGGGTGGGTGGGGGTGGGGCAGGAGGGAGAACCCAGGTCAGTGCTGATTTAAATGAGGCAAGACCCTGGGAGTCTTGGCTCCAATAAGTCAACTAACAACATCTCAGCGTTTGCTAATTATTTCCATCCGTGCAAATGGCAGTGATCCTCTTAAGACTTGACAAAGAGATTTCAGAAAACAGCAGATGCCAAATTAGATGTTATTAGCAGGGCAAGAAATGATCATACGCGATGTCTCAGCGATCACACGCTTCGGAGGACAAGACTGAAGGCATCTTAAAGACTCCGAGCAAATCACCCTTCCAGCAAGATGTAACTATTCCAGCAGAAACTAGAACGGGCTTCAGGCTTTCAGATTGTTCTCCACACTGAAGGGGAATATATATATATATATATATATATATATATATATATATATATATATATATATCCCAGCTTGATCAGAACCAGTTTTGACTGTGTGGCTGCTTTTGCAGCTGCAGCGAAGTGGGGACTTTTTTCTTTCTTATCTTGGTGTGGATTCTTCAGTGGCAAGAAGAAAGACTCGGAGTTTTCAAGGCTAAATGCTGAAATGCTATTATTTGGCACCAAAAGGAGGAATTTTTTTTTTTTTCAAGGCAAGGGCAAGAGGCTCCAAAGTACAAGGACTGTGACTCTGGGCTGCAGCCCACCCCCCACTGTGGGAGGGACACAACTGCCCTGCGGGGCGGGGGGCTCCCTCGCCCCCCCCACCTTTCCCACTGAGTGGACTTAGATTAAAGGAAAGGACTTGGGCAAAGGCCTCTGCCAGGCCAGGAATTGGTAGAGAGAATCCGTCAAAACCCCGAAGTTCTTTTCTCTTTCTAGATGGGGAATCTTCAAGATCCCCATTTTCTCAGCTTAGACTTGAATAAAATAACAGAGCAGGAGGCTACCCGATGTCCAGGTCCCCTCCCCAGGAAGGAAGGGGAGGTGAGTTGACACCTGCTCCAGCCTTTGACTTGTGACTTTAATGCAGCCACAGGCACTGAGACTGGATGGGGAGAGCTTAGAGCCTCACTAGTTGGCCACACTGTAAATAAATCAATTTCTGTCACCAATTGTGTTTCCAAATTGCTTTGACAATACAGGAGAAGTGGGTGACAGGTTTCTAGACCAAACTGCACAATTAGAGCCGTGGTTCTCAATCTGTGAGTGGCAACCCATTTGGGGGTTGAAGTGGTCCTTTCAGAGGGGTCACATATCAGATATCCTACATTTCAGATATTTACATTACGATTCATAACAGTAGCAAAGTTACAGGTATGAAGTAACAACGAAATAACTTTATTGTTGGGGACACCACACCATGAGGAACCGTATTTTTTTTGTTGTTGTTGTTGTTTTCTTTTTCTTTTTGGTTTTTTGAGACAGGGTTTCTCTGTAGCTTTGGAGCCTGTCCTGGAACTAGCTCTTGTAGACTAGGCTGGCCTTGAACTCACAGAGATCTGCCTGCCCCTGCTTCTCAAACGTAGGGATTAAAGGCGTGTGCCGCCCCCGCCCAGTGTGGAACTGTTTTAAAGGATTGCAGCATTAGGAAGGTTGAGAACCACTGCCCTAGACAAAGGCCACCCGGCTCCTGCTCTCCCATCCATTGGACATCTCTGCATACAAACAGCAAGAACCCAAATGGAGCTGACTTGAAGAAAACCAGAGGCCTGTAGATGTCTTAAAACCTAGCTGGGCCCTGTCCGCACACGGGTGGGTCCAGATGCCTGCAGGCTGACTGGCTCGTGTGCTAAGTTCCTGTCGAGCTCTGCTTTGCCTGGGAAGGCTTCCTCCTCATTGATGCTAAGGGGAAGGAAGTGAGGTGGAACACATGCCATTGCATCTTCAGTGAGCAAAACCATACACTTGGGGTGTGCTTGGGAGGTGATGGTCCAGCTTGGGCAGGTGAGGGATGTTTGAGAATGCATGGCTGTGAGCAGACACCAGCTGGACCACACTGACTTCAGTCAAGAAGAGAGCCTGAGGGCCAGGCTGGCATAAGAGCACTATGATGTCATCCATGACCTAGGCCTCTCTGTGTTGTGCCCTGCTGTTCAAAGTCCTCCTTCTCTTGTACAGAATAATGGCTCCAACTCTTTAATCCTACAGAGTGTCCAAACGCTACCACAGTCACCCTGTATGCATGAAAAGGGCGACTCATACCTTTCTTTTGCATTGTTGGCCCAAAGTAGCTGAAAGGGTCACTTCTCTATGATGGCAGCTGGTCATGTCTGGCCTCCTTTGGGGGACTGCTATTCTCCATAAGTGCATAAGAAAGAAAAGAGATGGATATTAGGTAGGCACCTAGCATCTGTCTGGCTGTCGGGACTGAAAATGGTAACAAATGGGCTCAGAGGCTGGCGTAGTTCACTCCTCTCTGCCTGGGGTTCTACATGTTCACATTGTCATTGGGTTCTGAAGCAGTTATTTTAGGAATGACGCATCATGGGTACAATGAAAACCCCTGTATCCATTCCTTCTTTTCCAGTCTGACCCTACAGCAGGCAACTGAAACTTTGCCCTCGTGTGTGCGCCTGTGTACATGTGTGCGAGTGTCTGTGTCTGCTTTGAAGTGTGCCAAACTGGCTTGTTCTGAATCACCTCCTACAACTTGCTGGCTCATTTCCTTTTGATTTAGGGACCAGTGCTAACACTCAAGATGCCTGTGTGTCACTGTTACATAAATGGCATCATTTGTTTGTCAGTTCTCCTGTCAATTTGAGTTGTTTGGTAACTGTGATAACAAGGGACGCTATGACACACACTCTGCATCCGACTTTCTTGAAAGCCCTTCTGGGTGCTGTGCTGAGGAACAAAGTCACTGTGGTCATAGAGTACATATCTGAATGCCACCATGCTGCCATTTCCTTCATAGTGTTTTTTAACACTCCCTGAAGATCTTGAAGTAGGGGCATGATACAGACCAGGAATTCTCAAACTGGGTCCTGAGACCCTTCAAAGAGCTCTTCTTTTTTTTTTTTTTAAGATTTATTTATTTATTTTATGTATATGAGTGCTCTATCTGCATGTACAACTTTATGCCAGAAGAGGACATCAGATTCCATAGAGATGGTGTGAGCCACCACGTGGTTGCTGGAAATAGAATTCAGGCCTCTGCTGAGCCATCTCTCCAGACCCTCAAAGGAGTTCTTGAGATCAAAACTAGTTTTCAATAATGTAAGATGACCCCTGCCTTCTCATTCTCTCACAGATGTGCAGAGCTTTCTAGGCGCATTGTGTGTTGACATCGTAGCTGACACCATAGCACATCACAGGGACAGCAGCTAAAGGGACAAGCATGAATGCGTGAGTCTCTGGGGCTAGGTGTGGTGCAATCCTAGGCTTGAGAGGCTGAGGCAGGAGGATTGCAAATTCAAGGCCAGCCTGGACTACCTAAGTAAAGACAGTCACCAGAATAATTTTTTTTAAAAAGTCTCTTTTAGGGTTATTGAGACAGGTCAGCAGATAAAGGTGCTTGCCACCAAGCTGGGCAATCTGATTTGAATCACTGGGACCCACATGGTGGAAGGAGAGAAATAACCCCTGCAAATTGTCCTCTGATCTCTGCATGTACACCATGGTATGTCCATACACATGCACTAAGTAAGTTATTAATTAATATAATCTAAAAATTATTATTATTATTATTATTATTATTATTACTATTACTACTACTACTAGTGGTAGTAGTAGTATTTTGGTTTTCTGAGACAGGGTTTCTCTGTATAGCCCTGGGCTGTCCTGGAACTCACTCTGTAGGCCAGGCTGGTCTCAAACTCAGAGATCCCCCTGCCTCTGCCTCCCAAGTGTTGGGATTAAAGGTATGTGCCACCACTGCCATTGTTTTTAAAAAGTCTTTAAGTCAGGTATGATGACCCACGCCTGCAATCTCAGCACTTAGGAGCTGCAGGCAGGAAGATTAGGAGTTCAAGGTTATCTTCATCTACACAGCCAACTTGAGGCAGGTCTAGGCTATGTAAGACCTTTCCTCAAACAAAAGGAAAAGTATGCTTTAACACTGAGTGTCATAAATGCAGACAGTGAAAATGGACACCAAGATCTTTGAGATTCTCAGTGTTTAAGAATGTAAAGGAGTCCTGCAGTCAAAATCTTTCAGGATTGCCGAGGGTAGAGCACCATTTAGACCCATGGGGCCAGAGCATGACAGCCCAGCATGAGAGTCCATAGCTTGGCTGCCTGAGGATGAAGCAGTGGTGTGTCCTCTGCTACTGCTTCAATCCAGGAGAGCTTCTTGGGATGCTGTTGACAAAGGGGCTTCAAAACATGTCAGGTAGAAGCAAGCATTGGCTTTGTCAACGGCCGAGTTGGGAGCAGGACAGGTTGGCACTAGGAACCACCTTACTGGAACACGTTTTTTTTTTTTGTTTTTTTTTTTTCCTTCATAGTACTGAGCCAAGTGAGCTGAACAATCTGTTTCTAAAACCTGAATTGAGGTGAGTACATAGATCAAACAAACTTCATATGCAAATGACAGTTGGTGTTTACACCAATCACAGCAAGCCTCACATGCAAATGATGGTTTGCTTTTGCACCAATCACAGCAAGCCTCACATGCAAATGATGGTTTGCTTTTGCATTAATCACAGCAAACCTCACATGTAAGTGAAGGTTTGAGCTTGTGCCAGCCACAGCCTTACTCCTTTAGCTCCAATCACAACTAGGGAGGTTTATGTCTAGGCCATTCACAGCCTTCCCTCTTGCCCAGTCACACCAGCCCCTCTTCTAGGCTACCAGAGAAAGTATCCCTCCTTCTCTGGCACCTAGGAAGAAATGATTTCAGAGTCATCTAGAGTCCACCAAGACTTGTAATAACGAAAGTCTTATACTGAAACAGCTCTGGTTGAAGCTACACTTTTTCTTTTCTTTTGAGACAGGGTTTCTCTTTGGCTTTGCAGCCTGTCCTGGAACTAACTCTTGTAGGCCAGGCTGGTCTCGAACTCACGGAGATCCGCCTGCCTCTGCCTCCTGAGTGCTGGGATTAAAGGCGTGCGCCACCACCGCCCAGTGAAGCTACACTTTCAAGAGTTGCAGCAACAGCTGCAGCTGTAATTGTGCAGTTCTCTCAAGGTATTTTTCTCAAGGTATAAAGGTAATCTGATAATTCTTTTGCTTTTTGCTAAGAGAAGCCAGGGAGAATCTAAGCTGCTAATTAGGAAGTCAAATTGCCCCACCCCCAATTACTTTGCTTATTTGCAGGAACATGGACATCAGAAGGGTGTGGTTACAGTAAGAACCTAGAGGATTTATAATTAACAATAATAGTGATTTAAAAAGTACCCAACACCTGCCCAGCACCCCAGGGTCAGTGGGGTCCCCTCCTCTGTCTCAGGATTCTCAAAACTATTTCAGCTGCCCACCTGGTGGCTGGGATTGCCACAGAGTCATTGATCCAGTCTCCCTGGTCCTATCCTGTCTGTTTTAAGTCAAAGGGAGACTATGTTTGAGCATAGAACACCCAGGCAGGCTGGAAGGCCAGAGGGTGCAAGGAGAGGTGGGTCTTTCTGTCCAGGGGCTTCAATACCACCACCCATGGCAGGCAGTGACACTGATGGGGGGTGCCCAAGTCAGCCGTCAGGCTCTGCCTGGCCAGCGGCCCTAGTAATGTTTCTAATGGCTAAGGCATCAAATCAGGCCTGTCTGCAGCTTCTCTGTAATCTGGAACATTCTCCAGTCTTTCCTGACTTGGGTGCCTTTGAATGTTGCCCTCTAGTTTTTTGTTTTGTTTTGTTTTGAAACAGGTTCTCACTATGTAGCACTGGCTGGCCTGGAATTCCCTCTGTAGATCAGGCTGGCCTGGAACTCCTCCCTTTAGTTTTTGAATCGGGCTCCTCTGCTTGAGCCTGGAAATGCTTCCTAATGGTGAGATGTTTGTCATGGGTCTCAGGCCAACTCAGCCTCTGAGCAGCTGTGGCTGTAGATATACCACCACTCCCTGCTTGGTTTAGCTTCCCACCCTGGCTGCCCAGGTCAGCCAGGAACTCCAGTAAGATCTGCAGCCCCTCCCACATTTTGTTCAGGGAAAAAGCTTCTAGACTGGGGAAAAACGTCTGTCTGCTCCCACCCACGAGGAAGGAACAGAATATGACTGAGCAGTTTTAGAGGCAGGGAGAGAAAGCACACACAGCCCATTATACAAAACCACAGGAAAGCTTCTAGGACATCTACAGCAACCTACGGAGGCAGCTCCTAGCCCATGAAGAGCTCGCTCGCTCTCTCTTTCTCTCTCTCTCTTTCTCCTTTCAAAGGATTTAAAAATATGGCACCAAAAATAATAAGCATACACCCTTTGACCTATAAATTCCATCTCTGGGCACATGGCCGAGGAGAGAATTAAGGATGTGTGCCAAGGCTTAACTTGAAGGAATGTCCCTGCAGAGCAGCTTGTAATAACAAAATGCTGGCAACAGTCTAGACTCCAGTAAGGGAGTGGTTACATCTGCTTTGGCTAGAAAGCACAATGGCATGCTATTCAGCTCTCAAAGGAATGGCAGGGCTGTTTACCCAGGAAGATAAGCATCATTTATTATTGAGCAAAAGAGAAAAGCAGCTTGCAAAATGAGGAATGTGTAAAGATTGGCATATCAAGATATCGTCTGTAAAAGCATAAAGCTGGAAGTACACTTAATGCCCAACAAGAGGGGATTCTCTGTGAAACACAGGCTTTTTGTCACCGCAGGGGTTCATGATAAGCTCTGATGAGAAGAGTCTCCAGATGCACCAAGTAGAGAAACATAACAAGCAGAACCAAGTTTAGACAGCATTAGCCACATGTGTCCATGTGTGGCCATGCCTTTCTGTATGCATAAGTACATCTTGCAAGGATCCGGTGGGTGTGCTTATCCTGGGGATGGGAGCCAAGTGTGGGATCCGGGCTGCGGGAAGGGATCCTTTCCACTGCTGACCCATTAGTCCGAGTTTTGTTTTGTGTGTGTCCTCTGTTGCGGAGTCTACATTAAAAACAAAAGACAAGATAACACAGGCGTGCTCAGGAGAGCACCAGCTAGAAGTGTCCACGGGAGCAGCTGAGCACCTGCTCGCTCCCCCACAAATCCCTCCCAGCACCTGCCTCTGTGCTAGAATTCCCAAGGCCTCTTCTGTCCTGCGGGTAGCCAGGCCTTCAGAAGGGCTAAGATAAGTGTGAGGGAGTCGGTGGCTGTGAGCAGAGCCCTCTCTGAGTTTTGCCTCTTTTGTTCTGTCTGGTTGCAATGCTAATTTTCGGTTAGGCTAACTGGACTACTGAAGATCACCCCTGTGACCGTCCTGTACCAGGATCAGAGTGATTAGGTGTCACACTGCTTACTGCTGAACTGAGACCCCCCCCCCCCAGTGTGTCTCTAGGAGACACATGACCTCTTGGCCTCCTCTCTGCCCACGGAGGCTGATGGGGGAGGGGTGGAAGGGGCACAAAGGTAGGGCCGGCAATGCACAGACCTAAGTGGTCCTGACTGTGGTCCTGTGTGCAGCAGCCCCCTTCTGAGCTGCCCCTCCCAGTCTGTAGTTGTTCACTCACGCGTCTGTTAACTGAATAACTACTATGTGCCAGACACAGAGCCTAGGCACTAGGCTCTGGAGATAGGGCGGGCCTCTACTCTCTGAGTTTGTGTTCTATTAGACTCACAGATAATAGGCAAAGAAATAGACTGGATGAGGAGATGGGAGGGGAATGGAAAGGCTATTGTTAGCTAGAGTAGGAAGTGGAGGCCTCTCCAAGGTGATAAAGGAGAGGAGCTGCAGACATAGGTGCTTCTCACACAGAAGGAACAATAGTGCAAAAGCCTTGGTTTCTGCCCTGAATGCCCAATTTAGGTTATAACTAAAGCATGGATGGGGTGCGGGAAGAGTTAGGGGAGACTAGCCTCATCTGTGTGTGGGGGGACATTCCTCTATGAAGGAGGACAGTTTACCTGCATTGATTTTGAGAGGAAGGGAGACTGACTGCCTGTGTCACTCAGTAGGAGCCACCACAGCACTGAATAGCCTCAGACCCCTGGCTGTGGGTCTTTGTCTTTTTTGCTGGAGGGTAGAGTAGCTAGACTCTGAGGGTGGTATAGGGCAGAGAGGTGGGTCCTCCCTGCCTGTGAGGAGGGCTTTGAGTCTAGCCACCCAGGGTAGCTTCCTTTCCCTGTGAGGGTATGGGCCTCCTGTCCTGGGAGGTTTTCCAGTCAAAGTTGGGCAGCCAGCTGAGAGGATTCTTAGTGCTGAGCCTGGGGCTCTGTGCTGCTCTGGGTGCTTACAGCCCTCCGCAGTCAGAGGCCCTCCTCCTGCGACCTAGCGGAGCTTACATAACACCAGCCTCTGGGCGGGGTGTTGTCAGCATTTCCAAGGTGACAATGCCCTAGCTCCAGGGTTGCAATTGTGCCTACAGCGACAGCAGGTGCCTGCAGGACCGGTCAACGGATGCTGGGTCCATCCTTGGTGGTTCCGGCAGCCTAGCAGGATTGTTTCCATGGTGCTTTAGGCACACCTGAGGGCACTCTGCAGTTCTGATAGTGACTGATGGTGTCTGCATATCCTCTGGTTCACTCATCATTTGTAGAGACAGTGATGGTGCAGCGCAGGGCCATTTGGGCTTTGCTCTGCTGCAGTCCTTTTGCTCCTGGTCCCTGCCCCCCCCCCCCCCCCCCCCCCCCCCCCCCCCCCCCCCCCCCCCCCCCCCCCCCGTGAGGCTGTTTTCTGCGCTGACCTCTCATTAGGCTTGTGAAGAGCTGCAGTTTCCCATGTGTCATGTGACTTGGTTTCGCCTTTGCTTCAAGTGCATTTTAAATTTGAAGCCCGTTCCTAGGCTGTTCTCCCTCAAACCCAACCCTACCATGGCTACTCTCCAGCTCTGACACCAAGCAGGAAGCCACCTCTGCATACAGAGACTCTCAGTGTCACTCTGTTCCAGGTTCTGGAGGGAAGCGAAGGGAGAGGAGGGTCTAGCGTTGCTGAAGTCTTGGGGAGCCTGCATTCTGGTGGGGATCTTCAGAACCAGGTGGTTCACAATCTCTTATTGGGTGGGCAGCACAGCATGATCCAGAGAAGGTGATGTGGTCACAGAAAGCTGGAGGTTTGAACTGGCTGGGCGCGAAGCTCTGTGAGGACAGCAGGGGGTGCTGTGGCACCAGACTCCAAGGAGACAGGCGAAGGAAGACAGAAAGAAGGGATAGAGCAGGGCAGGGGAAGACAGAGAGAAGAGGGGAGAGGGAGCTCCTTGCTGTATTCCCACTCCCACGACCACCTCCTCAGACCTGGCCACACTCAGCTACACAGTCCAGACACCGTGGAGCTCAGCTGTGTCCCCATCGTCCTGCCCAAGCTCCCTGCCTAGATTCCAGTTTTTACTCCACCCTGTCTCTCCTGCTATGCCCCTTCTGAGACCCCAGATCATGTCTCCTCTCTGGCCCCTGCCCCACCCTTTCATCCCAGCTCTGGCGTAGCCTGCACTGTAAACTACTGCGGAGCCCCTTCCCTCATTGCCACCCTAGCCTGGGTCCTCCTCTCCTGCTGCATGCACCCTGTAGCCTGGACTGATGGGCTGGGGGCATCTGCTACATGCTTCCAACACTTTAGGCAGCCTGTCACATTCAGATAGACCATGGCACCACTCCATTGCCCTTTCCTGATCTCAGCTTAGCTTCATCACCTAGGAAGGTGGACATTGAGGTCATTGCCGGGAGCCTGGCCTCCCTGGAGCTAGTCTTCAGAGAGGTCAGCTCCTCACCCAGAATCACAGAGCTAAATGCAAGTGCCCCACGGCTCAGGAAGAATGTTTTTCTTCATGTCTTGTAAGTCATCAGGGTGACCCTGAGCCCCACTGAGCCTCAGTTTCACCTTTGCCCTGCCCATGGACTCTGGTGTGGAGGCTTTTGAATTTAATCATATCCTGAAGGGTTTTGTTCCCAGGTCGATAGGCAGGGAGATGAGAGAGTCTTGAAATGGGAGGGAGGGGAAGGGCAAGGGACTGCTCAGTTCCTGGAGTCCCTTTTCAGCTGAGAGAGAGACTCTTGGCCATGGTGAGCCCCAGAGAGGTGGCCCAGAGGCTGGATGCAGAAGAGGGATGAGGCCTGGCGTGATGCCCGACCACCTCAATCAGACGGGCAGTGACTTGTTCATATGACATTTCATCCTATTTGACTTTGGCTTCTTCAACTGTCTCTTTTGTAGCGCATGCTGGCCTTGAATTTCCCAACCTGTTTCAGCCTCCCACTTCAGTCTCCCAGTTCATGAGAGCTGGCACAGATTCAGATTTTGGTTTTGTTTTTTGTTTTTGTTTGTTTGTTTGTTTGTTTTGGTTTTTCGAGACAGGGTTTCTCTGTAGCGTTTGAAGCCTGTCCTGGAACTAGCTTTTGTAGACCAGGCTGGCCTCGAACTCACAGAGATCCAACTGCCTCTGCCTCCCGAGTGCTGGGATTAAAGGCGTGCGCCACCACCACCCGGCCAGATTCAGATTTTTCCAGACTTTTCATGTAGAAGAAAACAGTTCTCTGGGCTGGGTCCAGTCAGGCTGACCAACATCCTGTCTACTCAGCCCCTGGTCCTTAGGTTCCCAGTCCAGCAACTGAACTCATAGATTGTCATCACAGCCCTGTCCAGTAGGCGGAGCAATTGGGCTGTGACACACCTTTCCTGGGCCTGGTGCCTGGGGCTCAGGGCCATTTCTTCCCAGAGAGTGCCTATTCACAGGCACCTGCTGGTATCCTATCTTTTCCTCCTTTTGGCCCTGCCCATCAACCCAAATGCAACAGTTCAACCCCTTTAAAAATAGGCTGGTTCTTGGCCTTGCTTTACAAGGCCTGCTGGTCTCATCTCACCTGCCAGGTCTCAGCTTAAATTTCACCTCCTGGGACAAGCTCCTTCTCTGCCTCTCAATTCTGCTTCACTTTCTGCCCTAGGGGCTTGGGGGACTGAGCCCTGTGTAGGCATGGTAGGCCAGTTGGCCCATCTGTGCAATGCTGTCTTCCCATTAACTATAATCAATAGCCCCTAGTATCCTCATCCACATAATAGACTCTCGGTGAATGGATGGACAAATGGATGGATGGATGGACTGATGGATGGGGTAGAGTCTGTTCCTTCCTTAGCCCCTTCCCTGGAGATCCAATTAGTGGATCACTGAAGCAGCCGGCTAGCACACCCACAGACATCAGTGCCCCATCTGGAAGCTTTGTTTAAAGACAGTGAAATCGGCAGCTCAGCTGGGCAACTGCCTTGAGTACAGTCCTCGGAGGGCTACTGGCTCATTGTGTCTTGTGTCCTCAACTTTGCAAAGAACAGATTGAATTTAAGCCTTCTGTGGAGGCCCAGAGCAGTCGGGGGACTTGCCAAAGTCTCATAGTAACATTGGAACTAGGGTTGAGGGACAGAGAGCAGGTACAGCCTCAGTGGGAAGGCACTGGGTAGGGTCCAGGTAGGAGGAGCCTCAGGTGGCTCTGTCCTCTTGAGGGAGTGATAGGATGGTTCTATTCCTGTGCTAGCTTAGCCCAGTAGGCAAAGCTCACACCCCCAGCAGGTGTCAGATATCTCTTAGGGCCTGCAGCCTCCTTGTGCAAGCCCTGCCTTGTTTGCCTTGCTGCACACATTCCCCTGACCGTTGTCCAAGCATCTCTGGTCCCAGCTGTGTCTTCAGCTAGGTTCATCTGTCACCATCTTCAGGATACTTCCCTGACCCTCCCTTGATTCTCTGGCTGGTCAGAGTCCTCCTGTGCCCTGATGCTGTAGGGCCAGCCTGGGCAGGACTGGGGATGTAGGGCCAGCCTGGGCAGGACTGGGGCTGTACGGCCAGCCTGCGCTGGACTGGGCCTGTTGGTTCCCAGCATCCCCAGGGACCTGCACAGTGCTGGGCAGTGTTTGTTCTAGAGAACAAAGGTCTGGTGGGTAGAAATCTCTCCCAGTCTCAGAACTGCCTGCTTTTATTCTGCATGACTCTGGGAGGTGTTTGTTTCTTACCCCTATTGCTAAAGGGGTAAATAAGTCACTCTGACAAGCAGTGTTGTAACCAGATCATTATGTCAATCATCACTTCCTCCTCATCCCCATCCCCCCAAAAGAGAATGAGTGGAGAATGAATGAATGAATGAATGAATGAATGAATGAACGAATGGAGGAAGAGGCTTGGCATTCATTGGAAGCCTGTAGGTCTCCTTGCCCCTGAGATCCCATGTTTCCTCTGTCAAGGGGTCCTGTTCTGGCTACCTTAGACACACTGACTTCCATCCTGTGGCAGCTTGCTATGTAGAGCCACCCATCCCCTGATAGCTAGCCTCCCTGTTTCCGTTCTTAGTCACCCCTCTTCCTCCCAGTACCCAAAGAGGTCCTATTCATCCTGAACTCAGATCCTGTTCCTCCAGCTCCATCCCCTCCAATGACCTGTGGCCCGTGCATAGACCCAGGGGCCTCACTGGCCTTGTGAAGTTGGCTCCCTGTGTTCAGTCTCCTTCCATCACGACTGCTTCTTTTACAACCTCATTGTAAAAGAATCCAGCAGGCATCATTTGGCCTCAGGAGCTCAGCTCATGCTGTTCAGGGCTTAGATATTCTTCCTCCACATTCCTACTTTGTTCCTTCACTTTGTTCAGGTGCTCACGGGGTCTGCCGCAGATTGCTTCTTCTCCGTCTTAACCTCCTCACCTCGAGACTTTTATGCTCTGTCTTTACATGGGTCCTGTGCAAGTTGGACTTATTCATCTCTGGTCCCACTGCAGGTCCCCCTGCGACGCTTGGGTGTCATTTGCAGCCAGACAGCTGTGGCTGTTGTTTTCTGTGTCTCAGGTCCCAGGACTTGTTGATGGATAGGGCCATGCCTGGAGGGATGGAAGGATCCTACGATGCTCTCTTCCTTCTACCCATGTGCGAACCTTGGAGGCTCTGGCTAGGAAGAGTGCCCCGTAGCAGGCTACCCTTGGTGACAGTCGTGCCACTGCTGTCTCTGGTGCTCAAGCAGTCCTGTCATAACATTTGTTTAGCAGGCAGTGAGTGCTAAGCCACATTACAAACAATGAAGAGCGGGGCTTTCTGCACACTGATTCCTTTTCCTTTCCGGTCACCGGGCTCAGTGCCCTGCCAGGCCCCGCCCTCTTGCAGCCTGACCCTCCTGATTTGCCTTTCAACCAGACCCTCTCCTGTCCCAGCTGTGAACTCCAATTGTTTGAGTCTTGCTGGGCTTTGAGGTCCCCACTTTTGCTTTCTTGGGGCCTATACTTTCCACAGGGTCCTCTCTCAGCACTCCCAACTTCTTAGAGCCTCAAGGACGTCATTGGGTCATGCAGGACCCCTGAGTCTTGACCACACCAGGGCCACCATGCAGCTTTATACTCCTGTGGGATAAGATATACAATAAAAGCAGGTAGAGTTTGCCCCAGGGTCCTGCAAGGACAGGCTAGGGGGCCAAATGCGGTTGTCTACCTGTCTATCCAGGTCTCCCTTGCTTGCCTGACTGCCCACCGACTTGTCTGGCTGGCGTTCCCAGTTCCAGACCCTACCTTGGGCCTGAACAAGGTGAGTGCCACTGATGTCCCTCAGTACAAGCGACCATATTTCGTAGACACGGCACCTGAGGCCCAGCGTGGCACAGAATGCCGAGGGTTCCTGTGCTGTGCTCCTCCTCCACTGCTCTGGGGGTTCTCTCCGTAGCAAACCCCCACCTCACTGTAATCGGACCCCACCCCTTACCATTGCTCACACACCGGGAACCCTGTCTCTGTGGAGCGCCCTCTCCAGTGTCCTTCCCCCCACCCCACACTCCTGCAGCTCAGCCAGTCTGAAACACACAATTTAGCACTTAATTATACACTCTGCTCACTAATTATTTTGTGTCTTCTCTCTTTAGCTCGCCTGAGTTCCTCAGGCTCTGCTCTGTTGCCCGATTGGCTCTGGTCTTGCACTCTTTGCAGGGTCCTTGCTCACTGGGCCAGGGTCTATTCTGGCATTTGCCTAGAGCATAGGTATCTGCACCTACAGGCCACAGGTCATAGGATAAAGATGGTCCCTCCACTCATGTTTTGTCCTAGCAGGACAGCAGTGACTGCCCCACTCGTGCCATCCACTGTGATTGGATTTTCTGGAGCTCTTTCAGCTCTGACCGTGTCCTCACCCCACTCGATCCCTCTCACTGCTTCAAAGCTCACAGTCAGTCCTCTGGCCTTTAGATTCAGCCTCCAAAACAAACCCAGAATCAAATCACCCATATGCCCAGCCCCATGGTCATCGCCTTATTAGCTGTGGTTGTCACCACTTATACAGGCCACAGCATCTTCTTCCTCATGGACCTCCACCCTCCATGTTTTACCAGGTTGCCTCCCTCCTAACTCTTCTCTTACAAGGCCCACATGGTTGGCCCTGCAGCTGTCCCCACCCCTCCACTCTGCTGGGTCTCTGGCTTCCCAGCTATTCTGGCTGGCAATAAGCTGCCAGCTGCCCTCAAGTTCTTATTGAACGAGCCTGTGTCCTAGGTGCCTGTGTGTCAGTGTCCTTCACGTCGTTCAGGTCTGTGTAAATGACAGCTCCTTAGAGAAGATGGTCTCCTAAGAAGGGAATCAACAGAGACACGTGTGTGAGGAGAAAGGGGAAAAAGAGGGATTGCAGTACTGGCCCCCAGGTATGCAGAGGTCAGGCAACCTTTAGAGCTGGTTGGACAGCTGCAAGAGGTGCCTTGCTGTTCAAGTCTGAGAGCATCCCGAAATCTTCCTTCCTACACGGGAGGTTAAGCCTCTGCTCTCATCTGGCCTTGATGGATCAAGTGGGACCCACTATGCTGTAGACAGTGATCCAAGTTCCTCAAAGCCCATTGATTGAAATGTGAGCGATGTCTAAAAGAACTGTTGCAGAAACCATCTAGACTGACTTTTGACCTCAGCTTGAGCATTGGTTTAACCCAGCTAACTTGACCCAGAGTTAACTACCATGAAAGTCTTAATTATATAGCACCTGTGGGAGTTACTCAGCTGCCCAGGATCGGATGAGCCGGGCCAGTATTCCAGCTGCAGAAAGCTGCCTGGATGGGAGTATGCCCATCCCTGCCCAAGCGCAGCTCTGGGGGTATTTATCTCCTAAGCTCTGATTGGCTGGCTGGGGCTGGAGGGCATCTGGTCAGGATGCACTGTCCCAGCCCAGTCCTGCCTCCTGCCCCCATGGGCTCCTGCTCACTCCTCTTCCAGCCACAGGGCTTGCCCACTTCTTTTCATCCCACTTTACACCTGGCCGCAATCTGCTGGTTTGGTGGTCTGTGCACTATGAGTCTCCTGGGATGTGAACTTCTGAGGGACAAGGCTGTATCCTTGCCTGGACCTAAGACATGAAGGGAAAATGAGCAGCTGGTAGGTGTTGGCTCCATCTCTGAGAAGTTTCAGGGAAGCTAGACCTTCAATACAGTCACTGAGGCACGCCTGGGATCACAGGACTAGAGCCCCCAGTTCTGGGCTCAAGAAAAAAGAGGGGCCCAGACGATGTCAGAGTGGTGTGTCAACCCAGGGCAGGACTACTGGCCAAACTGGTGAAGGCTGGGGTATGTGGAGGAGTAGGGTGCAGGGCTGGGGCAGAGGGAGGCAGAGGAGTAATTCCCCTGGTGGATGACATAAGCAGTCCGCTAGGACAGAGCATCATACAAGATGGATTTCCCTGGAGGACATGCAGGCCAGGAGCTGGGTCTCTTCTGTGGGTTACTGTGCCAAGGGAAGAGCCAGGTGGGGAGACTGAGGCCAGCATACCAAGCTCTGAACTGGATCAACAGGGCAGGAGAGATGGCTACAGGGGAGATGCAAGGCCAGAAGGAAGGTCACTGTGTGAACCTGGGTGCAGACATAGGACCCTGAAGGAAGAGTCATTTTCTAAAGTGGGTCAGAGCATGCTCCAGCTCTCAGGATCCATCGCAATGGCTTTCCCCACCTGTCAGGGGCTGGCCTCAGATTTGGATGGGGCCAACCTTCTGAATTTCTATAACTTGGGCAGAATGCCGCTCGGAGGTGAGGGTCAGATTCTGTCTTTTTTGCAGCAGCCCTGTGGGAACCTAGTGCAGGCTCGAAGCCTCTGCCAAGCGGGAAGGTCACACGTAGCCAGCTACCCAGCCTGCATCCCAGTCCAGCCCCCAGGTCTTGTGCTGAAGAAGCCCCAGGTGTCTCTAGCCCTCAGTGGCTGCAGTCACTGTCAGCCTTCAGCTTTCAGGCGGGGCTTTGGACCTGTGGAGGTGAGCCACCCTGCTGGGCTGTCTAAAGTACTATCCCTCAGGGCAGAACACAGAAGAAATGGCAACTGTTTAATGC